>MU278628.1:0-46491 GCA_022385745.1 Cubamyces sp. BRFM 1775 | reverse complement strand
TGTCAACTTCGCCAAACCATTCAACTTCTGCTTCTTCCTCGTTGTCTGCGCGGACGAGGATGCTGTTGTTTGTGCGTGTTTGCCATTTGACCAAATTTGGAAGGTTGGCGTTTCCGGCGAACAGGTCAGAGGCGACAATGGCTGCGATACTATTTTCGATAGTTGGAACGACTGCTACATGGTTGTATGTTTACGATATTAGGATTAGCGTATTGAATCGGAAGAGACTGAGAGGAGGGTACGCACATTGAACATGCTCAGTAAGAGGGGAAGGAGAAGATCAAGCGGTTAGAGTCGTGCTAGTGGTGGCTTCGCTGTACGGCGGCGGATTATCTTTGTCAAACGGGTTATCAGAAGAATTGAAGGCAAGCTTTCTTAAAAATGGGAATCGTACTTCTTTACTATAGAGATGACGTTGATCATTGTTGGGGTTATGGTTGGATTACTAAGAGATGACATGGCGCAGGATTTTGGTGTTCAGGCACGGGGGGTGAGAGCCTTGCTCTTCGAGCAAGGGACTACTGCAATCATACATCACTAATCTCTGCGGACAGTCTGGAGTACTAGTCTACAAGCTTCAAGAATAAGTTAAGGGTCTAGAGCCCCCAAGATCGTTCAAGACATGCACTGAAACCGTCAATCAACACATCTTTATGTTTTAGGTCCCAAGACACCGCACTACTACACACTGGTTCGCTTGGACGCTCCAGACAGGCGGAAGGCAGGCGAGTACCCAAGGTCACTCTGCAGCTGCAGCAAGAGTCCCGCCGGTTACTCAAAAGACATTATTTCCCCGGAAAACAGAGCAGACTCACCTGACCGGCTTCCGAGGTGTCCTTCATCGGTGACTGCAAGTATGTGGACGCGGACAGCGACATCCCATCCCCATCGCTCGAGTAGACGCTCTCCCGGTCAGATGTCGTCGACACTGACACCTTGATCGCAATTGGCCGCCGAACAGAAGGGAACCTCTGCATCTCGCTCGTTTGTCCGGCCTCTTGAAGACTTGTGCACGAGGGTCCCTGGGCCATTGAATGCCGCATTGTCCACCTCTGCACGTCAGCCGAGTTCCCCGAATTGAAGCTGATGCGGATTACGATGAGGACAAAGACAAGGCCCTGTAGTTCGGTGCCCATCACGCCACGGTCAGTATTGAACGTCTGCGCCGCAGGCCAAGTCTCCAAGGGAAGCGGAAACTTACGATGATAGATGGGAACACGCTGTGGCACGCTGTGAACCCGACGTTAGGGCTTACGAACGAGGTCACCGCGAGGGACACGGATCCAATAGAGTAAATCGCCGCGGATTGCACGAGCGATTCGACCACCCGCCATTTGACGCTCTTAATTTGCAGCGCGGAGGATTGTTGCCCTTGTGCGGTATTCCCTCGCGAACCAAAGATGCGCTTGATGATCAACGCTTTCGGAAGGAGAGCGGAGGATAGAGT
This sequence comes from Cubamyces sp. BRFM 1775, assembly GCA_022385745.1. Taxonomy (NCBI): domain Eukaryota; kingdom Fungi; phylum Basidiomycota; class Agaricomycetes; order Polyporales; family Polyporaceae; genus Cubamyces; species Cubamyces sp. BRFM 1775. The sequence goes on along the minus strand of MU278628.1, from coordinate 45,044 downwards.
TAGCTTGCGAAGCTGCGATGAGATGGAAGATCACGCTCACCACTGGACATCATGTTCGTCACAAAAGACCACACGAAGAATGCGTTGATACAGCCAGCAGGTGCGTCCTTTCCCAAGAACGAAGTTACGTAGCCGAGCACTGTGGATTGGGGATACTGTCAATAACCTCAATCTCTCGCTGAAGGCATACACACTAACCAACGTCTGCAAAGAGAATGCATCCAGGTAAAGCAACGACCCTCCAGGAACGATCCCACACAACGTAGGCGCGATAGATCTTGAAGGCAGTATAGGTTATCTCCACGTTGTTCGTCCCGCCGATACCTCGCATCCAATCGACGTACCATGAACCCGTCACCGATAAGTGTTTGGGTGACATAGATGACCGACTTGACAGCTCCAATCGGGTCTTCCAAGCCGTTCAGCTTGTCGAGCTGGCTTTCCATCGCGGAGAAGTCGTGAGTGTCCATCAAGAAAGTCCGAACATTGATCGTCAGATCAAGAGCTACGTGCTAGTCTCATGCACACGTTAGCGCATCAATGCTCGACGAGTTGGTTTGCCGTGTGCACTCAGACGTACCACCAAGGCCAAGACGAACATAAGTGTGCTCGCGCCGAAGAGTACGAGATCGCGCTTCGGACGTTCCTGCGGCCTCTCCCAGATCAGAAGGACCCATACCGCCGCTCCATACAAGATAGCGAAAGCCCCAAAAAAGAGTGTCTCCAAGAAAAGCGATGCGATTGCAGCGGCGAGCGTTGGGGGAGGGTGGCTGGGCTGTATGACGTCGGGAAGACTACGTCAGCTCATGTGTAGGAGTCCCGCCTGAACTTCGAGGGAACGCACCTGGGTGTCCATGAGGCGTTCACTGTCGACCGGGAGTCGCGGGCGGGCGATGACGGCGACGATGGAGAACAACAGGGGGCCCTCTTCGCTCGACGTAAGGAGCACCGGGATGATATATGTCCACTCGCAGAGTGGAGGTGTCCACACGAACGGTAAGTGATGTGATGCCCAGCGTCCTCACTCGCCACTGAGCGTTCTTAATGACGGGAAGCCCGTCCTTCTGCCATGGCCCTGTGGGAATCAGTCTCGGCCAGACAGATGTCACGTAGCCCCAACCGTTGGTAGCTCAATGCGCGACTCATCGCATGGGAACTGGCCGTAAGCACTCGAGTGCTGTAGCAGGCTTCGCCGCAATGCGTGATGATCTAGGAAGGCCCTCGCACAGCCGGGATGAGATCGCACTCATGGGTCGAGGGTGGAGAGATGTTGAATAGCGTGTATCTATACCGAACCGCCGGCGTAGTTGCGTTAAAGCAGTGCATACTAAACGAGATCGATTGGCTGACAAATTTACCTTGTGCACAGATTCACGTAGAGTACCCTCCCTCGATCAAGAACTTGGATTGACATCCCGTGAGTAGGTTGCGTTCGAATAGAGAGGCCGACGAGCTGCGTGACAAGAAGGTAGGAAACTAGCACCGAATATCAAAGATCACAGCTTCTCATATTGAGCGTTGACAGATCTTAGTCGTGGCGATAAGCTGCGCCGGGCAGGGGGCGGCCAGTCACCGAGGGCTAGGGCCGTGCAAAGTCGCCAACGTTGATGCTTCCGTATCGCGCGATAGAGATGCTAACGACGAGACTGCGATAACAATGGGATCAACGACAGTGGACGACAAGGATAGTTCAAGGATATCACGGTGTAAAAAGTCCAGACCAGGTCCATGCTTCCGCCTTCATAATCCCCTCCTCCATCCTACAATCTCCAACCTCTTCTCCCCTCCATGATCATATGCATGACGTCGATCAAAACGGCCCTCGCGCTTGGTTGGTCGATATCCTAGGCGCGTTTTGATGATACGGGTCGAACTCTGCGCTCGCCGCCCTCGACAGATCGTAGTACGGCGAGTGGACGCTGAGCGAGCTCGCGTTCGCGTCCCACGCGGAGCTGCCGTTAACCTGCGATAGTGGGAGGAATGCGCTCGAGTCAGAATTCCGCAGGTCACCGTTACGCGTCCCCGAGACGTCCCCGCCTGCTCGTGTAGGTGCCGTGCTCGTCGAGTACGAGAGCGCCAACGCCTGACGGGCAGACGCGCGCCTCCGGCGTGCCATCCAAATCCCAAAACCCGCACCGAGGATGCCGACGGCCGCAACCGCGGCGATGATTCCCCCAACGATCGCGCCCGTGTGCGACGCCGTCGCGCTGTTCTTCTTCGACCCATCCGCACCACCAGAGGAGGTTGAGGCGCCGCTACCAGTGCCGGACACGCCGTCCACACGCACGTTGGCGGGCAAGGACGACGCCGGTTGCGTCGGCTGTTGCTCGATGTTGCCAGTCCCGACGATGACCCACGAGCCGTTGCTGGGAATGCCAGAGATCGTGACGAAAAGCATCGCGGGCCCCGGCTGGAAGAGGTTCGGGTTTGGTGGGGGCTGCGAGACGTGGAGCGTGAGCGAGCCGTCGCTGTTGACGGTGTAGGTGTTGTTGAGCTGCATGATACGTTGGCCCATGTTCATCGCGTGCGTCGTCCAGCCCCCGCGGAGGAGAATGACAGTGGTGTTGTCGGCCGCATCGTTCGCAAGCCCTGAGTACGCCGATGCAGGCACCTGGAGATCAAACGAGTTGCCGCCATACGAGAGTGTTGTTGGAGCACCAGTGAAAGTGGGACGGTTGGACGCTGAGAAGTAGGACGGGTAGAATACTTCCGCTTTGTATGTCGTGGGGAACGGTGCCGTCAAGTTGACATCGACGTTCGGGTTAGAGCCGGCGATCAAGACGGAGGCATCAGGTAGGAGGATAGCAGAGGAGTGGTAGAGACGAGCGATGGGCGACGTGTCGAAACCAGCCGTGGACCAGCGTTGGCCCTTGGGTGCACGCGGGTTGTAGAGTGCGGGCTGACCGACGGGCTCCGAAGCGAGAGACATGCCGTACGGCGCTTGGAGCGTGTTGAACGTCCTGGTGGAGTAGCCCGCTGTGCCGTTCGCTCCGCCGTTGACGACAAGCATAGTCATGTCTGGCAGCGCGATGAACTGACCCATGGTACGACCAACAGGGAGGTCATCGTCCTCGACGTAATCGACCGTAGAGCCGTCAGTAGGCTCGGGCGTCAGGGTATGGCACTTGTTGGAGGAAGGGATTGCCCAGGTGTCGGCAAAGGGCCAAGAGTAGTTGCCCCAGGACCAATCGTCCATGTAGATGCCGCCACAGAATATAACCGTAGGGGTGTAGTCGTTCTCAGGAGTCAAGGGCAGCATCGCGTTGGCGCCTGAGGCGGGGTAGACTCGCACAATCTGACCAGGCATGTCGGGGAGGTCCGTCTCCTCATTCGTGAGAGGATCCCAGAGCGTAGTGGAGTAGTTTGCCTGAACGAGCATCTTACCGGAAGGCATCAGGTAGGTGAGCGCGTAGGCGTTAAGGCCGGACGTCTTGTTCATGAAATTCATGAACTGCTCCTGCCTCCCGTTCGCGGGGAAGAACTCGTAGGTGGGGTTTGCCGCGCCGCCCTCCTTCGCCGTATCTACGTTGGGGTAGTTCCGGTTGATATAGCCGCCGTTCGTGAACCCGCCGATGAGGACGATGGTCCCGTCGCCCATGGGTTCAGCAGCTGAGTACCAGCGCTGAGACTGCATTGAAAGTAGGGAGGAGTTGTCGAACCACTGGCAGTTGGGAGAGGTGAAGTCGTCGCCATCCTTGCAAGGGTTGAGGATACGGATGGCTTTGGTACCGTCGTAGTCACCGTACTGGGTATCGAACAGGCCCTGGCCTTGGTTGTTGGGATATCTGATGTCTGAGATGTTACCGCCTTTGCCAATGGCGCCGTTACCGCCGAAGGTCGCGAAAGATCCGTTGGGCAGGTGCATTCCGGAGGCGCAGAACACGTTGGTCTCTACAGCCATCGTCTCCGCCTGGCGCGAGGCAATGTCGTAAACGGCACCCATCGCTGGGTAGTCGCCGAATTTGGCGGCGTTGCCTTCCGACTTGTCGAGAATGTAGACCTTGTCCGTGTTACCGAGGAACATCATCATCGCGCTAACAAGGGTATCGCCACCGTCCTCGAACGAGCCGGGGCTGTGGGCCTGCGCAGCGGCGTAGGAAGCCGCACCCAAGACGGCGGCCAGCAAGCAGAGCTGGCGTGAGATCATCGTGGGAGCGTTATACAGTGGCGGTTAGATTAAGAAGCAAGTGAGTAAAATCGCTGAGTCCTGCTGGGCGCCCTGGCCAAAGTACAAAGGAGCGTAGGGGGCGGACGCGTCTCTAAGGACGCAGGGAGGGGTGGTGGTGGTAGTGGAGGAAGCCTGGAAGATGAGAGGAGCCTCCCGTCAGCGGCGTGTTGGTTCTTGAGGCTTGAGTTCTCATCAGTGCTGAATATAGTCGACTACGGAGGCTATGAAAGGTGCGCGGCACTGACACGGCATTTGCATTTGCTCGTGACCGTGGAATTCGATGCCCAATGAAACCTTGAAGCTCGGGCATCCTTCCCGCTTGACCCGGGCAAGGCGGCTGAATGATTCCTGCAACTGGGTACCATGAACAGAGTTGATCTACTTGAGAAAGAGAGACGTGTATATAGGGCGGTGCACGACGGGCATGGCTCGCTCCAGACAAAAAGCGGTAAGACCCACCCCAGTTAGTTGAGTACCAGCGAGTACCCTGGTGACGAGTCTTTGACAAATTCAGTGCCTGTACGCATTGTTCTGTGTGCCCGCTGGTGACAGTTCACATCAGGTACATGACTTCGGACTTCCGGCTTTGCCTGCCGAATGTTAGAGGTCAATGATGGTTGTATGTGACAGTGCGTGTCATGGTAAAACCTGCGTACCTCTTGAAGTCGCACAGAGGCCGTGTGTCGCAGCTCAACGTTCAACGTCCATGCGCTCGTCAGGGCACTCAGTGGCTCAGTCAGTCGAACTGATGATGGTGATGGTGAAACTGATAGGATGGTGGTGAAGGCGATTACACAAGCGCTGTTCGCCTCTTTGGTGTCAGTAGTGATAGTGAGTAAGTAGGCTGTATATTGTAATCGTAAGGGCTAGTAATGTAGTAAGCCAACGCAGTAGCAGCTAGTAAGTAAGAAATTGATGAGTAAATGTAGCCGTTATTGATCCGGCGTCAGTTTGCTGGCCCAGGGGATTCACATGGAAGGGTAGTAGGCGTGGTACCATACATAGTGAAGTCCATTATATCAGTAGTCGACGTGTATGCTATGTCCTGGACGGACGGAGTCCATGCGGCAATACCATACACGATAACACCCCTCGCGCCCACTGACGCACCTATGCTACACCGTTCGTAGTACTATCTTACACATCCGCCTCACAAGCCGGCGACTTCTCTGCCGCCGGCGGGAGCGGCGACGGCAGCGTCGCGAGCTCCTGCCCGCGCGATCCGAAGCTCGTCGTCTCGTACACTGACGTGTACACCGTGATCGGGCGGACAGAGAAGCGGCTCTGGCTGCTTTCTTGCAGGTACCGCATCGTGTCTGACGCGGTCGACTCTGCCGCGCTCGCGTTGCGGTTGATTCGGATGACGATGAGGAGGAAAACGATACCCTAGCGCGAAGAGTTTCATGTTAGCACGCGTGCGCCACAACGCAGCATGGGCGGAAGGTAGGGGAACTTACAATGACAGGTGGGAAAAGACTGTGGCATACTGGGAAACCGATATTGGGGCTAAGGAAGGAGGTGACGCCGAACGAGATGGACGCGACAGAGTAGATGGCCGCCGACTGGATGACGGATTCCATCACCCGCCGCCGCACGCTCTTGTACTTGGTGCCCGCGGGACACACCCTGACGCGGTTGGCAGGCCACAAGATGCGTTGCATGATGAGTCCTAGGATCGCGAGGATGGGTCAGATCGGGCGATGATCAGTCCATCATGTGCGGACGGCGTACCACTGCATAGAATGTTGAGCACGACAGACAGGATGCACCAGATGTCGACGCAGGCCTTGGCTTGCGCAGCGCTGGCGTGCAAAGATGAGAGACTGGCAGTCACGTATCCCAGCACTTCCCAAGGACGCGTATGTCAGCAGGCGCGCACCACTCAGGAACGTCCCATGGCATCCACTCACCAAGCTCAACAAACAGAAGGACGGTCGGGACCGATATTACGAGCCACATACGATCCCAGACGATATACGCGCGATAGATCTACATTCACGGTGAGTAAGAGAGCGCAGAGAGAGAAAGGAATAGTCATCGTACCATGAAGCCGTCACCTATTAGCGTTTGGGTGACGTAGAACGCAAACTTGGCGGCGCCGATTGGGTTTGTCGGCCAATCGTTCAGCTTTTCATACATATCAGACATGGCCGCGAGGTCGCCGTTGGCCGTGAGGAAGCTTGAAATGGCTATATATACATCGAAGGCGAGGTGCTGTGCGAAGGTGATCAGTACCTTGGGTGGGAAGCGCGTCCATGAACTCATATACGCACTGTTGTCGCCAGAAGGAACATTAGGGTAGTTGCGAAGAATAAGATCATGTCACGGTTGAAGAGACCCTGGGGAGACCGTTTGTACAGGAGGATCCATGTACTGACGCCGTACGCGACGGCGAACACGCCAAACAGCACCGACTCGATGAACAGGGCTAGTATGCATGAGATCGCCGTTGAACGAGCAGACGAGACCTGCAGAATATGAGAACCAAGGCGTCGGGGAGTATGGAGCGAGCTCACCACATGGCTGGAAACTGCCCTGCTAACGATTTCGATCATGGCTGGCATCGAAGCGGATATCTGCTTCAACGCAGGTAGTATGACCGCGGGAGGATGGCGAAACGGGGAAAGGGAAGGGCATCGTCTTGCTCTTGCAAGAGGGTATTTGAACGTGACGCAGGGTTCCACCACGCTTAAGCAGGGTCGATAGACCCGGTGTCGCGGATAGTTCATTACCGCACGCGCCGGTCTTCCACATCACTACCCACCATCATGCAGGCCGTTCGGGGCTGTACCGTTCGCGGAGGCGAAGGCCTGGCTGCCCCACAATTGGATTCGGAGAAGTGTGGGCGGCGAGCGAGACGCCCAAAGGGGACTCCGCTATTGGTCCCACCCGCCAGAACCACGCCTAATCCCTCACCATCGATGTGTCAGGGTAGAGTTGCGATTCCTTCACTCTGTACCTGGCGTGTGTGCGAACATTTGGACTTAGATAGATGTCACGAAGCGGGAAGTGTCCTACCTTAACACACCTTCTCACAAAGCTCCGGTCGGGGAGTCTCAAGTATACCTGACACTGAATTCTACATACAGTCGCGGTACTGAAACACTGTGAGATAGGGGCATCGTAAGTTACAGAAGGACGTACATCAACGCAATTATATCGCTCACGCCGAGGAAGCCTCGGGTGTGATTATTTTTCTCGAGGATGACAGTCGCCGTCTGGACCACGGGCTCGAGAAACTTGCGAACGCCGTTCGGATGAGGTCTTCCCTGACAGTCTTACAGGCGGACCAATTTCCGCAGTGCCGAATTACGGTATTGAAGCGTCTAGTACCGTTCACCTTGTCTCGCCAAGGAATGTCTATATGAATGTTAGTGTGGCGCCTTATCAGCACCAGACTATTTTGTATTCCCTGAAACACCAGTAATTCAGGAACGAGGGAACATAACGCCGCGCTCAGCTAGACCGAGACTTTTCGCAAGAACGCAAACCGGAATCGCTCAAATTCGACCAATGCGGGATAGAACCCTTCATCTACAATGCGCGTATATAGTGAGTCATGCGCCGAGGCCCTCGTCCGAATCGAGCAGGGTTATGACGGGCGGAGAAGTCCAAGAAGTCCAATCTACCGGTGTCGGAAAGCAAGACCCGAGCGCGCACATCGATAGTGCACAGGTCTGCGGTACCGCGGCTGCCGCCTGTGGACCCAGAGTTCCAACTTACGCAATAGAAGCAGGGTCAAGAGGACGGGAGCACGAGGTAAAGATGGCCGATAGCAGAGAGAGACGCGTACATTCCAGAGCGCGAAGCCCCAGGCGGTTCACGAGGCCCTCAACGTGCTCATCTGTGGGTGTCAGTGAGAAACATAAAGCGGCAGGCGTCCCGGCAGAACAGCCGCTATAGCGAGAGAGACAAGGAGGCAGGGGTAAGGAGACATGTGTATCGATGAACGGGCTTGCAATTGACGGATGGGGCAAGGCATGCTGCTGGCCAACAGCGGTAGGCCTGACCGCAACATGCCGTTGTGAGACAAGCGGGCAGCAAACGGTGAAAATGCACTCCAATTCGCAGTCCGAGGACGCGCGGCTAGAGACGTGAGCCGCAGCCTCTCAACAAGTGTGCTTGCAGCTTCATGTAGGCGCGAGCCTGAGTTGGCAAAGTGATGGGATCCGTCTCAATGAGCACCATGCATTATACCTGGCCTTGTGGTTTTCATGGTGAGTCCTTCGAGCAGATCGTACGGCAGTACCCGTGTGAAGTAAAGCATCAGGATGTGTCGGATGTATGGCAGGCGCAGAAGTTAGTACAGTCGCTGAGCAAGTCCAGGATCTGGAGGAGGAGGAAGAGAAGGTTCGGATTTTTTGGACCTGCAGCCACAAACGGCCTAGCCACGTGGCCGATCGGCAAATACCGGGGAATCACCAGCCTGCCTTATACTCGCGCCGCGTAGTGCCTACGCACACTTCAGTCTGAGTACTGCACTTGCGAGTCGCGAGCTAACACTTGCAACATGTTGCAAGTATGCATCACGATTTGATCTTCCATCTTATTCCATGTGATGTAGGTTGTCATTCATGAGGTACGTCCGGCACGAGCTGCAACAGTCCGGGCGTGTTGCCATCGCCGAAACGCTGTCGTTCGGTGGAACAGTCCACATTGAAGGTTTGGCATCATCAGAATGCTACTATATGTGCGAAACACTGATTATGACTGTGTTCAGGCCCAGGAGATACCATGGCTTGGTTGTACAGGACGTACCCCCTGGAACTTCGACCGATGTCACGGGAAACATATCTCCTAGTACGTTCGTGAGCCCGGCGAGATCTGGTGGAGGGACAATGCATGATTTGCATGACCTATCTGCTCCGCTCTACATGCAGAACCTTGCATATGAGCCAGTGCAAGGCACCGGATTGATAAGTATAGTCGACCATCAGATCGACCATGTCTCCGGCGTCATAGCAGCGTGTTCGCAGGATTCTAACTCATTGACCGTTCTGACGATGGCTCTAAGCGGCTAAAAGCGCACGGCTATCAGGCTGAGTACCTCGCCCTCGAGCACTCTGTCTCTCTAGGTAACCTGGTGTTATCCATGGCGTCCGGCGTTCCAACTCCACCGCCGGGGCTCAACTACGTCGCAGCCATAGAGCCCATGCTGGGCTTGCTTCTGCTTGACGCAGTACTGGCTTCCTTCTTGATTCCTATTACCGTCATTTTGTTCTATTTCTCGACCTCGACAACGCGGTGGAAGCCGGTATTCCTCATGAACGTCGCCGGCATCGTATTCACGCTCACTCTCAGCATCTTGAATATAACTAACCAGGTGAGTGCTGCAGCGCTGTACTTCATCTTTTCTCTATACATTCTAAACATACCTCTAGACCACAGCTATACTAGCGAGGCCCGCCAACAGGGCCATGGACGCTGGGTCTGTGTATATGATGATCCTCACGCCCTTCTGCGCCGAGCTTGTCCTCATCCTTCGAGTCATAGCAGCCTATCCTCTGTGGTTCATGTACTGGCCTGCGCGGATCCTCGTCTACGGCCCCATCGTTGCCTTCAAGACCGCACGGATTGTGAACATTGTCATTTTCATCATACGATGGGTGCCGCTCGACAGACACGCCCACGACCCCTTCCAATTAGGACAGATCGGGTGGAATCTCGTGAACATCAAGATAGAGTGGGGTCTGCAATTTCTCGATATGACGTGAGCTTAGACGCTATCGCATCTCTGCAGCTTTGCCAAACCTGATCATGCCTTCTTAGATTCGTTTCTGCCCTTTTCCTCGCACGCCTTCGACAAGGTTATGGCTTTCAGCAAATTGAATGCACCTCTGATGCCTTCCCGGCGGGACTGTGTACAGAAGCCACCCGTCAGTGGTCTGAGGCCCCTCCACAGTCTAGCGCGTCCAAACTGACACATCTGGTATAGACCCGACCCTCTCATCTCGCATACGCACGCTCTTCTGGATTGCTGCGTCCAACCTCGTCGTCCCAGTGCTGCTCACCTTTATCCAGCTAGTGTTCGTCTTCCGAGATGACGACTTCTTGCACGGCACCTACGTCTTCTTCGTCAACGTACACGTTCAAATCCTCGGTGTACTCCTCGCCACCATATGGAGCACCGGCTCTCAGCGGTCGGAGCCTAGCACTATGCTGCTGCCGGTGGGCGTGGACACGGACAACGACAACTCTGGGAGGGGATGCGAGCGCACAATGACCAGCGAGTCGCGGTTGACGGGCGGCGTGGGGTTACGAAAGGCGATCGTATCTTCGACCGAGTGGCTCTCGACTTGGACAGTGGAGAGCGATGGCATTCGGCCGGTCGCGACGCTGGATCTCGAAGGACAGAAGCGTGCCAAGGATCCGGAGTTGATCGGGGCTACAGGAGGGCACGACAGTCGCAAGATTACGCTGAGGTTTCCAACCTAGCTCTTGGGTATGGTACCCACCGACTCTCCCCCCAAGCAAAGTTTGTGCATGGCCCCAAGGACGGTCATGCTCGTCGCGTATGAGTGTCGACGTTATCTCCACGGCGGTGCTTCTGGAGCCCACCTTCAGAATTGGCATCCGAGCCCGGCGGATACCCAGGTACCGGTGCGTGAGACCAGAGTTTACTTCAATGTATATTCAAGGCAGTTTCTCACAATCGCGCCGCCTCCCTCTAGATGGTAGTGTTCTCTCGGACATCTGGACCTCGTCAGCAATCTATTATAGTCCTGCAAACTCGTAACCATGAGCTAGTCACGTTGCAAAAAGTCATAGATGGCTGTTGTGTCACCACCAGTTAGAACTGTTATACGATCACCAGTACAAATTGACGTGCGATGGTCCACGGATAGAAGGCGGCATAGTAGCTGTAACCATATCTTTGCTTATCCACATCGTGTCAAGTGATGTGTCCGAAAATCACGGTATACTACTTAGGCTCCAACAGAGCCAACTACCGTTGCTCATCGTTTATGTGTTAGGCCTGCGAATGTTGAAGTTGGATCCGATTTCCAAGATTATTGACCGGTGACCCAAGACAGTCACGCTGGGGTGCATTACAACGATCCTCGGTGGCCAGCGGTCATGGTAACATCCACTAAACCGGCAGATTGGATCAGTGCCATCGCCACTACGCATAGCGAACATTGCCGTTATGTGCCGTTCGATAGTACGTATCCCTGTTCTTGAATGGTGGAGGTTCCCCGCAGGAGACACGTTCTGAGGGAATCTAAACGAACCCGAGTTCAAGTCGTAGTTCCGAGGATGTGGATGTCGGCGGCATAGCCACCCCAGTCCACCTGGAAAGCCGCAGACGCTAAAGTAGCACTCCGGGAGTTTCCATCCTTCTCATGCCACTGCCGTAGCATCGCTAGCTACGACACTGCTACGACTTGACTCGGTCCTATGCCATCGGGTGGAGTTGCATCCATAAGGCAGAAGTTTAACAAAATACCGATCTCTTCGACAAATACGCTGACTGGAGTACTTGGCGACAATATCTCGTCAAGGGGAGGCTCTGCAAAAACAAGCTCACTATCTTCAATTCTAGAGAGAGAAGTACTGCGACCTCAGATTCAGGCTATGCCATTGCCGCTTCCTATATCACAACAGACACCCGCGGATTTCCTTCAACGGCGACGCAATGTGCTACAAGTCCAGCGTAGTAGTAGTAGGATGACCCCATTGGCTCTAGCTGACCATCAGATATTCCTGAAGTACGCGGCACACCGCGGAATTTGGATGCAAACATACTCGCCGTATTTCTGATCTCTCAGGAAATATCGAACTCGTTTCTGAGATCTAGGTCGGCAAGTGTTCTACCGCCAATAAAAGGAGGCAGACGGTTCACCGCTAGAGTGTTGTGTCCCTCGCTCGCTATGTCTAAAGCCTCTACCTTCGTCGATGCTATACTGTTGCCCCTGGACTCTGGGAACCCAGCCGTACCGCCCGTCTTAGTGAACTACATCGCAGCTGTCGAACCCCTACTGGCCCTGCTCCTCCTCATCACGATATTGTCGTCCTTTCTGATCCCTACCTTGATCGTCTTGTGTTATTTTTCGACCCCCGCCAGCCGTACGAAGCCGGTATTTATCATGAACGTCTCCTCGATTGCATTGGGACTGGCCCTAGGCGCTATCGACATAAGCCTCCAGGTTCGAGCAGTATATTCGCCTCCGTGCTACCTCGCTCATGGACACCACCATTTATAGACTAGAGCTATCCTGGCCAAGCCTCTCATCCGACCCCTTGAAACTGCATTCACATGCATCATGATCCTCGCCCCGTTCTGCGCGGAGCTTGTTCTCATAGTGCGAGTTGTCGCTGTGTATCCTCCATACAGCATATCCTGGTCTGGGCGGCTCCTTGTGTACGCTCCCATCGCTGCACTCAAGATCGCGCGGACAGTGAACCTCGTTCTCTGCGTTGTGACATGGGTGCAGCTCAACGCAGACGCGACCAATTTCTCACAGTCTGGTCACGCCGCATGGGACCTTCCGAACGTCAAGGTCGAATGGATTCTGCAGCTCGTCGACATGACGTGAGTGAACGACTCAGCTGCTACGTGCCTATTCTGACTATGCTCTGATAGTTTCGTTTCCGCCCTTTTCCTTGCGCGCCTGCAAAAAAGCACTCGGATTCAACATAAGACAAGTACGTCTTCTTCGTTAGGAGCGCCTCCAGCCTCCGTCCGTGATATTCCCTCTATCCATGAGATCCGTGGACCCGCCAAGCGCTGATCTGATACGCATGGCGCAGGCGTGACACTGTCGTCTCGGATACGCACGCTCTTCTGGATCGCTGCGTCGAACCTGGTTTTTCCGGTACTGCTGAACATCATCCAGCTCTGGTACATCTTCCGCGACAAGAACTTCTTCCATGGTACTTACGTCTACTTCGTCAACGTGCACGTGCAAATCATCGGCGCGTTACTCGCCACCATCTGGAGCGCGGGCATGCAGCGTCCTAGCACCTTTCCGGTGAACAGCGACAACGTGGCATCTAGACGGAGGCGGGAGGTTGTGGTCATCGACGGTTTGCAACCCGCTGGTAACGCGGGATTGCAAAGGGCGACTGTATCACCATCCGAATGGCTTCAAACTTGGACAGCTGCGAGCGATGCATCCACTGATCCAGGTCTCGGGAGGCGGGACCGCATGTTCGACGTATCATGCGAACGTCGTTGGCAGGATTCTTGACTCGTATTGGTACACTCTGTTCTTTACCTGCATCTTGTTCGGCTGCTAACCATTGGTATTATAGCCCGAGATGCTTCCTCCTGGAATCCTACGAGGCTTATTGGATCCAAGTCTAGTCGTGTGGGACGATGGGGGTTGTGTATAATCGATACTTGCCATTGCGCGCAACGAAGCGCTATTGACCCAATCGCTTTCATGACGATCATGCACTGCCGCGCTTAACCGCATACTGTGACGAGCTTGGCCAAGCCTCCTCTCGGGGCTCGCAATGCCTCCTATTCAGCGAGCGTATCGCGTGATGCGAGAACTATCAACCGAGCCTACCCTAGTGCAGAGTCTGCAGACGTCCCCACGTAGGACTCGCGCTGTGTGTCCCGAAGTTCGGGAACGGTCCTAGGATACTTGGTGAAAAGTCCGTTTCACCATGTTTATTGTTGCTTAGTTGAGGGTAGTTATTACATAGGGAAAATGTATATGTCGTGAAGTACGATGTTATCTGGTGGAATAAGATAGGTCGCTTTCGGAGTTTTAAACGCACCTGCCCTAAAGATGTCTCAATACCCAGACTTCGAACACTCGCCATCGCCGTCGACATACTCTTGTCTCTTGTCTCTCATGCTCGCTTCGCTAGCGCCGCTCGTACTAGCACTGTGCTCGTCTCCCGTAGCCTACGGATTGGCTTGCGCATCTCCTAGTCTACTGTGACCACTGGCGTCAACTCTGGCGACCGGGACATGCGAGAAGCCAACTGGACTTGTATCTCGCGATCGTACACGGTGGCGTCCCTATCTTATGCTTGGATCTGCAGTCTAGCACTACAAGCTGTGCGCGTTCTGGCTTATCGGTGGTCTCTTTGTCTGTATCTGCGCCCTTGAACTTAGTGCTCGTTCTTGTTGGTCACTGGCTCGAATGCATGCGCGCACCTTTGAGAACCTGACTAGTACTGGTGCCTCTGCAAGGCTCGGCTTATCTGGTGGACTAGTCGACTATATATGTGGCTGTTGTGCGTCCTGGAGTCCGTTCCCATCGATTGACCATCTCCAAGTCTCCCTCCAGGTACGCGCTGGGCATGGGTGGGTGTGGATGGATGCTAGCGGGCGTGTCTTTGTATAGGTGCATATGCGTACGTGCCGAACCCGTCCGCCCCAGAGTGTAGTGGGTATGGTATGGTTGAACACGGTAGGACGGGGGATGTGCTTCTTGTTCTATCTACACCGTAGTACAGCGCTAGCAGCATGTCATGTATAGTACGGTTTCGTCCATCAATACAACCGTATATTTCCGAGCTATACCCCTGCATGAACTAGTCGAAATCACCATGTATCAGTAACCATTTCACCACGGTACAAGAACATGGTGAAGAAGTGGTGAGTGCCATAAGTCCGTCGCTGCCAAAACATGTTGAATTGGGTCAAATACTCGCTCAATTTCCCCATGTTCTCCCCATGTTTTCCCAGATGGTGATCGTCAGAAGCGCCCAATACACGGTGAATCTACCTGTCAAATATCGATAATTCTAACATAAATTCACCACTTTCAGCGTGGTGAAGTTCACCGCCTTGAGGGCGCGCAGTGAGTACTCGCGGGCTGGCTAGCACGCGCGTACCAAGCGCGCGGGCGGCACAGTCACACCCAGATAGCGGCTTCTCTCTCTCTCTCTCCGCGACACTTGCTCATCGTCAGCACCTGCGGCGCATGCGATGAAGTGCCATGACACAGTCGGTATCGCGCCGTTCCCAGGCTATCCATTCTAACAGAGGCCGTCACTGTCTCTGAGAGCTCCGCCCTGGCTGTACGTACGCAGCACGCTGCTGTCGTCGCAACTGCGCAAGGCGGTCGGCCGGCATGAGCGAGGGGAAATACGTGCCCCTTTAGGGAAGGCAGTGCCTCTGTAACTTCCTTCTCCGTGCTTGGCAGGTTGGGTATATATACACCGCGGTGCTGCGTACTGGCTGCGCAGCTCCTGACTGTACTCACAATTCCATTCCCTCTTGTTTGACAACCATGGCTAGTGAGTATCTATGGCGTTGCATACAACACCCGGATGTTTGCTGACAAGAATGCTTTGCACAAGGACCGGCGACGCAGACATTGACGATTCTTCTTTTGAGCCTTTCTGCGATTTCTGGAGTGAACGCTTCGAATTGCTTTATCGACGAGTACGTCATCTTAGGCTTTGCGTAGGCACCCACTTCCTAACGCTCGGGGCATGCGCAACCCCAAACCACCACCACCACCATCGTAGCTTTGGACGCGAACGCTGCGATAGACTATCCACCGGTGCTCGAGTAGGACTCGCCGTTGCCGCACGTACGTACCTCACGGTCGCCTACAATCATCCAGCTTCCCACGCGTGTGCTCATGACTGTCGGACGTGCACCAGTCGTCGCCACCTTCCTCGCCCTCTTCCTCTTCTGGTGGGCGCGACGCAGACGCCAGCAGCGCGCGAACATGGCGTACGTCGGGACAGCACCGCCGCCTCCCGGACCAGGACAGCCCGGTGTGTATGGAGTGTACGTGACGCCGTACCAGTACTCTGCGCCCAGCCCATATGGGGTTCAGTACCCTGCTCCGGCGCATGGTGGGCAAAGCCCCTACTATCCCCCTGTAAGTCACCATGGCAAGCATATATGTCGAGATCGAATGTTTAACTGTAGGAGCAGAATGTGCCATTGTACGCACCTCCACCAGGTCCACCTCCTACCAGCGCGCAGACGCAATTCGCTCCCTCCGCTGCCACTCCGCAGGACCAGAAGCAGGGTTACCTCTGATATTTCGCCGATACCGCGCTCGTACTGCCGGCCAGAAGCTCGCAAGTGTATCTGTAGTCTTAGTGTACACCATGTAACACCACCGGACATCTCATCTTCTCGCGATCCTTGTATCGACTCTTCCCATTCAATCAACCTTCTCGAACCACACCTCCGCCTGCTCCTGAGCAACCGAGCCTCGTCTGCGCTCCTGGAGGCTCTCGATCGACAGGAAGAGTCTGCAGCCTTCTACCGCACCCGCCTCGCCGTCACCACCTGCGCATCCATAAGGCATCAGGGAACAATTGGCATAATCAGCGACGCGTCTCCAGCCCTCAGTCTGAAGTCATCAGGGGCGCGCAATTAGGACACAGCCAGCAACGCCGGGACAACACAAGCCGCAAGGCCAACGAAGGCATGGACAAGCCCGGAGCAGTGCCATCCAAGCTGAAGGACGTGCCCGGTCCACCATAGCCGACTCTGCGCCCGTCTACAAAGATGGACCGAACCTGAAGCGAACTTCACGGAGTTAAAGAGCACCTACCGCCGCGCAGCGTGCCCTTCCTCGCTCGCACTCACGTTCACGCTTGAATGGCCTCGGTACGTGCTCGTGCTCGCGTCGGATTCGCCTCTGCCACTGTCCGGTTTGGCAGTGACTAACGTCCATCTGACGTTTTGCGATGCGTGTATGCGTCGCGGTGCTCGCTTCGATCTGGATACTCTTCGCGCGGTATATGTTCAATCAAACGTTCTTCTATACGTTCTGTGTGCTGTGTGGGGTGCATATTGAGCCTTACCTGTGATATGTACTGGTTGGCGGTAGGGAAGTCTTCTGAGTACTTGGTACCTTCGAATGCTGTTTTGCTGACTTGTTAGAGCAGGTATAACCATTTGTCGGTTGCAACCTACCGCGCCGGCGGGATGATCGGACGGACGTTACGGACTGTTACGGACCGTCCGAATGTGCATCCGGCGTACACAAATTGGGGAAGAGCGATCCGATCGAGAGGAACCTTGAACGAGTCCGTATCCTGTACCGGACCCGGCTCGGGGTCAAATTCGCAAGGGCTAGTACGTACGTACAGATAGGACGAGCATTGAGATTGGCCTCCAAGCAGTAAAGCATGACGAGCGTATGGCGTGCTGCATGAGCCAGGACAGAGATTGGCCGCCGGGGACGTCGGAGGATTCAAGGGAGAAGGATGAGCAGGCTCTTGAGCTCTCGTAACATGCGGATGAATCAAGGCAAGCCAGGCGAGCACGGTAGGAAGCGTGGGGCACAGATCAGGTGAGAAGCCCGCCGCGCCGTCCCAGCCGCAGAATGCGAGACCGAGAGAGCGGCGCTGGAGATCAGAGGGCGGCAGAGGCGGGAGCAGAGGGGGAATCGGGCTGCGAGAAGCACGCGGGCAGACGCGATGGGCGAGTCAGGAGACCGTGTCGTGGGCCGTCACGTTGAGGAAGAAGGCATGGAGCGGGCCTGGGAGATGATGGAGACAAGAGGGTAATTTGAGACCGTTGACGGGCGGTGAGAGCGGGTGGGAGGGTGAGCGCGGCGGGGGGAGGGGGATTGGGAGGAGGAGAGATGGCGGGTCGGTCCCATCATCAGCTGAGCGATGCACGTATGCTGCCGACGCAGCCATAGCCGCTAGTCCGTCGACTTCCTCTCTGTCTGCAAGAGAGGAGGGAGCAGGAAAAACGAACGTGTTTGGATGTCAAAGAGGGCTTGTCAGTCACGGAGAGGAAGAGAAGAGAGGAAAGGGAAGGAGGAGGAGCGGCGGAGGAGAGGCGATCGTCGAGCGAAGAGCAAGGACGCGTTACGTCACCGGTCACTTGACGCGCTCGTGGTCGTGTAGGCGCCCATAACGTACAAGCAGATTCAGTCAGAAAATGCTTGTCCTCTTTTCTCCTAGGCTCCGTGCATTCGGACTCGGTCCTAGCAGCGACTTGCCGTCGCTCGGCCTCGCCCAAACATGCTTCGAGCGAGCCATGCATGCAGGCCTTCTTTCCCCGCATTTCGTATAAAAGCCTCCCCATGGGATCTCCCTCCGAGCTTCCTCCGAGCCCTCTTTCCTTTCGCTCCTCGACGCCGCCATGGTCGTCCTCAACGCTAGGCTCTCCGCCATCTGCGCACTCCTCCTCGCCGCCGTCGCAGATGCTCAGTCCAGCGCCATCACCTCTGCCGCGTCCTCCGTGGTAGCGTCCTCCACGGCCGCTGTCTCCAGCGCGCCCAGCTCCGCTCCTGCAAGCAGTGCCGCCTCCTCCGTCTCTGCTTCCATCTCGGTCTCTACCGTTGCGAGCGCGTCCTCGGCCCTGTCGTCGACTCTCGCCTCTTCTGTCTCTTCCGCTGTGTCGTCTGTTGTGTCTGGGACCAGCGCTGCGTCGTCGGTCATTGCCTCCGCGTCCTCTGTGGTCTCCTCCGTGACCTCCGCCGCGTCTGCCGCATCGACCACATCCACCGGTCCCCCGCTTGAGTCGAGTAAGTGTCACTGCTTCTTGATTGTCGTTTATTTTGCTCTTGGCTGGGCGTGCCGCGATGCCCTTCGCCCATCCGTCAATGTGCTCGCGTACAGGAGACTTGCACGCGTCTAGCACGCGCTCGAACGGTCTCGTATACCCCGTGCTTAACGGGCCTTCTGCCGGCTCCTTTGACAGCCTGTGGTTGCCGTATAGAGTCCGCTGGATTCAATGCTTTCCGATCAGACGCGTCGCGTCCCGCTTGTTTCCCTGCCTGTGGTGATGTGCGAACGTGACCGCGTACGTGCACTCAGAAGACCGCCATGACATAGAGTTTGCAGCTGCGGTTGCCTCGTACGCTCATCAGACGCGTCCATCCATTTGTCTGACCCGCCCTGAGTACCATTGCATACATGTCTTTGACATGTCTCTGCTTTCTCCATATTCCACCGCAAGAGCGTCCGAGTCCCCTACACGTTCCTCCGTTACATTCGTCTCGTGAACATGCATACAGTGAGACTTACTGACCGGTTCCGCTCACAGCCCAGATCACGATCCCCATCTCCTCATACTCCTTCTCCTCCTTCGCGGTCCCCTCCGCATCGCCCATCCCCGGCGTCTTCCCGTCCACCTCGCCCAAGTCGCCTCCTGCCCCGGGCTCGAGCCTCATCCCGGACTTCGGCCCCGCCTGGGCCCGCGCCCACTCGCGCGCCAAACAAACCATCTCCAGCTGGTCGCTCGACGAGAAGGTCGCCGCGACGACCGGTGTCGGCTGGATGGGCGGGCGGTGCGTCGGGAACATCCCCGCCGTCGCCGACTGGCCGGGGCTCTGTCTCGAGGACTCGCCGCTGGGCGTGCGCTTCACGGACTTTGTGAGCGCGTTCCCGGCGGGCATCACCACCGCGTCGACGTGGCGCCGTGACTTGATGCGCGCGCGGGGCGTGGCGATGGGCGCGGAGTTCAAGGGCAAGGGCGTGCATGTCGCGCTGGGCCCGATGATGAACATGGGCCGCATCGCGCAGGGAGGGCGGAACTGGGAGGGCTTTGGCGCGGACCCGTTCTTGTCGGGCGAGACGGCGTTCGAGACCGTGCTCGGGCTGCAGACGAGCGGCGTGCAGGCGTGCGCGAAGCACTTCATCAACAAGTACGTCCGCCTGCCGCGTTATTCGTCCCTCGAGAGATGCTGATGGGACTTGGCACGCACAGCGAGCAGGAGCACTTCCGTACCCAGGAGTCGTCGAACGTGGATGACCGCACTGAGCACGAGATCTACCTCCACCCGTTCATGCGCGCCGTCCAAGCCGGTGTCGCGAGTCTCATGTGCAGCTACAGTAAGTCACATCCCCGATATAACCACCCTTCTCGTCTCTCGCTCCCGCCGGCGACCTGACCACAGAGCGGTTCGCGCAATCGCCGAACGCCCCGGCCGCGGGACACCGTATCTCTCGCGCGCGTCCGATGCGTGCCCTTTCTGCGGGGTCGGCTGTTCGCTTAGCATGACGGCGTGCTGACGGAAATCGACTGCGCCCATGACAGACCTCGTGAACGGCACGTACGCGTGCGAGAACGACCGGACGCTGAACCAGCTCCTCAAGGACGAGATCGGTTTCCAGGGCTACGTCATGTCCGACTGGGGCGCGCACCACTCCACGCTCGCCGCCGTCGGTGGCCTCGACGTGAGTCTCCCGAGTTTTCGGCTCGGTTTGGTTTGATGGCCACTGCGGCGTGCTGACTGAACGCTCTTCACTGCTATGATGATGTAGATGTCGATGCCGGGCGATATCTCGTTTGGCTCGCACACGTCGTGGTTCGGCGCGAACCTGACCGCGTACGTCAACAACGGGACGATCTCGGAGGCGCGCGTGGATGATATGGCCGAGCGCATCCTCGCTGCGTACTACCTCCTCGAGCAGGACCAGAACTACCCCGAAGGTACGCCCGCGCTTGCTGTTGAATAGAGGGACAGGGACATGGGGGTTTCTGACGGAAGTGGATGCTGTGTGTAGTGAGCTTCAATGCGTTCGACATGACGGACCCCGCGACGAACGCGCACGTCGACGTGCAGGCGGACCACTACAAGGTCGTGCGCGAGATCGGCGCGGCGGGCACGGTGCTCCTCAAGAACGTCGGCGCTGCGCTCCCGCTCAAGAAGCCGAAGAGCATCGCGGTCATTGGTACGTGCATCACCTCGCATCGTTATCCCGCATAGACGGCTCAACGACTCGCAGGCAACGACTCTGGACCGAGTCTCCGCGGGCCCAACGGGTACTCTGACCGCCAGGGCGACGACGGCACGCTCGCGATGGGCTGGGGCTCCGGCACCGCGCAGTTCCCGTACCTCATCACCCCGCTCGAGGCGATCCAGTCGCGCGCCCGGCAAGCCTCCTCCGGCGCGCAGGTCTCGTGGTTCCTCGGGAACTGGGACCTCGCGGGCGCGCAGGCGACGGCGTTCCAGCAGGACGTCGCGATCGTGTTCGTGAACGCGGACTCGGGCGAGGACTACATCACCGTCGACGGGAACGAGGGCGACCGGAAGAACCTCACGCTCTGGGAGAACGCGGACAACCTGATCGGCGCCGTCGCGGCGGTGAACCCGAACACGGTCGTCGTCGTGCACTCCGTCGGCCCGGCGATCGTCGAGCCGTGGATCGAGAACCCGAACGTGACCGCCGTGCTCTGGGCGAGCCTGCCCGGACAGGAGTCGGGCAACTCGATCGTGGACGTGCTGTTTGGCGACTATAACCCGTCTGGACGCTTGCCGTACACCATTGCGAAGAACCCGGCGGACTACCCCGCGCAGCTCATCACCGGCGGGTCGGGCAGCGAGATTCTCCGGATCGACTACACCGAGGGGCTGAACATCGACTACCGCCATTTCGACGCTGTAAGTCGTCCTTTTGCGTGCGCTCCCTGAGTGGCCATACCCATACTGACGTTGTCCCCGTCGCGCGACAGAACAACATCGAGCCCCGCTTCGAGTTCGGGTTCGGCCTCTCCTACACGACCTTCTCCTACTCGAACCTCCACATCTCCCCCATCCCACAAGCGGACCGCACGTCCGCCGCGCTCGAGGCCGCCTGGGCCGCAGGCAAGGCCGTGCCCGCCGCCGCAGGCGGGTCGACCGCGCTCTGGCTGCACCGGCCCGCGTTCGCGGTCACGTTCGCCGTGCGGAACGCGGGCAAGGCCGCCGCGGGGACGGAGATCGCGCAGCTGTACGTGCACTTCCCCGCCGCGGCGGGCGAGCCGCCGAGCGTGCTCAGGGGCTTCAAGGACGTGCAGGCCGTGCAGCCGTGGGAGACGCGCGAGGTGACGATCACGCTGTCGCGCTACGACTTGAGCGTGTGGGACGCGGACGCGCAGGGGTGGAGGAAGCCCGAGGGCAAGATCACGTTCTCGGTCGGCGCGAGCAGCCGTGACTTCCGCCTGAAGGGCACGGTGCCGCTCTGAATCTGAATCTGATTCTGGAGCGTTGGATTAGCAGTGGACGAGATAGGATTCGAGAGGAAGAAGGGAAGCAGGAAAATTGGACGTGTGAAGCGGGGAAGGAGGATGATACCTGTGTGTGTGTGTGCTTCGGACCGTGCTTGTGCGCGCGCGCGTGAGCCTTGCGCAAGAACTTGATGTATGGACGGTGTCTATACCTATCTTACACACCGTGGCTCCAATATATCCGATTTGCTTGAACTTGGCTGTCGTTGTCGCTGCGAACATGCATATGGTGTATCATGTTGGCTCACAATCAGACAGGACAGAGTTAGCGTCTTGAACAAAAGTACAGTAGTACGTGTTATCCATCCAACCCGGTCTTGGAGATCTCACCCGTTGGGAGGTACGAGAAAGCGCGACAAGAAAAATACACTGAGCGGGAGTCGAACCCGCGCCGCTTGCTACCGTGATCAGTGGAAGGCAAGCATGATACCGTTTCACCATCAGTGTGTGATCGCTAGTCCGCACATAGTTTTTTAGTACTTCATTGCTTTGAAATGTTCCAAGTTCCGCTGTGCATACGAGGAACCTCACCATACACACCCACGATTTATATCATGAACCCACCTCCAAAGGGTGGGGAAGCACCACAACTACGTTGGCGCGTATCGTACAAAGAATCACATGCATGACCTGGGAAACGCGACACCCTAACTCCAAGCAAAAGAACCCGAAATATGAGAGAGAGGAAATGAGGGGGTATCTGGTGGAACTATGCGTACGGTCCTGGGCATGGCTACGGCGCTCGGAATACCGCTCTTATGAACTGCGAGGCGAATGATCACCCCACGTAGTCACAAGAGAGGCATCCGAGGCGGCGGTCACCAGCACAGGCAGTCAGGATACTATCACTAGATACGGCAGAAGTGCGAGGCGTAGTCCGAAGAGTTTGGGTACCATAGAATCATATGCCACACGTCGTGGACCAACTTCGCAGGAGTGTTCGTATGGGGCCGTCATGCCGAGGATGTCTCTGCGGCAGCCATGTTTGCGACAAGCTCTCGAACGCGCGTCGAGCGAGCGCGGAAGGAGCAAGTGAAGTCTTTCGGGTGACTACATTTCCAACGCCAACGGTGGTGTGAGCGACACGCAGTTATTAGCTCGGTCGGCTACGAATGCAACGGGCGCACTGACCTGACAAATCCCGAGATGAACGCGGCTTCCGGGACGAGAGGCCGCCCGAGGTTGTCCTGCGCGAAGGTGATGTCCATGGTGGCGATGATGTTCGCCGCGGCAAGCCATATGCCTGCTTCAGCAAACGCCTGTCCGGGGCAGATGCTGTCATGGATGAATGCTATTAGCCGACGACGAATGATGTATGACGAGGCGAGGAATACACTTACCGACGACCGAAGCCGAACACGACGTGCCTGGGGTCGGTCCTATCTGCCTCCTCAGGCGACATGTAGAGGAACCGGTCAGGATCGAACTTCTCTGGGTTGGGGTAGATGTCCGGGTTGTGTGTCATCCACCTTGAGGACATAGTGCGAGATCGCATGTGTGAGATCGAGGGAGCACGTAAACGTGTGTAGATCAGCTTACCAGACATTCGGGATGATCATCGCGCCGTCGGGGATGTCGTAACCGCGATACACATCATCCGACTGCACTCGGTGGGGCACACCTATGGTCGACTGTGTGAGCATGTGTGGGCTGCGAGTGCGGTGGCGGACACAGCTGACCTAGGGGGACGGGTGCATTCCACCTAACACCGATGTCAACGCCGGTCCTTGGTAGTACAAGAAAGGAAGAAAGAACATACCGGAGGACCTCTCTCACGATGCAATCCAGATACGGCAGATTCTCCCGATCCTCCCAATCAGGGAGGCGGTCGGCACCCACCACTCGGTCAATTTCGGCCTGTGCTTTCTTGTACACGTCGGGGTGCAGGACCATGGCCAATATGAACGTCTTCAGTGCCGTTACGGTCTAAATGGCCACGTAAGTCGCCAGAAGACGCGTCACGACTAGAGCTACCCACGGTGTCTGTCCCGGCTGCAATACCTTGTCAGCGCGCGAACGAGAGTACGTGTTCATGAGAGACGAACCGGTGTAAATGACCCCAGCCGCTCCTTTGATGTCGTCTTCGTGGGCCGGTGTCAGCGTACCATTCGCCGTGGCCTCCTCGAGGAGCGTCGCGGTGAAAGAGGGGGCCGCCGTCCCAGCATTCTGAGAAGTTCTGTCGGTGAACAGATGCGAATATGCAAATACTTGCGGACTCACCAACGCGCGCTTAACCATATCAAAAGGTGTGTCCAGTGTCTGGCGGATCAACCCACGAACGTAGTAGGCGCGGTGCTTGAAGCCTGAACCAGGCGCCCAGAGCGGGATTCCTTTCACTGGCCGCGCATTTATCAGCACCCCGAGCCTCGGAAGGAGTACATAGACTCACATATAGGGAAGAAGTCCACCAGCATGGAACCGGGGCTTCCGGCTTTCACGGTCTCCACCGTGGTGCGCTCCGCGAGCTCGATGAACCTGTCCTCGATGGAGTTGACTCGGTGGCCATAAGCTATCTCCATAATAGCCGCCGCCGCCCATCTGCGCTCATTACGTGTCAGTTGGATGATATTCCAGTCGGTAAGCAGGGAAGTACGGGCGTACCGTTTGATATGATCCATGAACAGCTCAGGCGTGTCGCACAGGCCAGACAGAAGGGTGTACGTCTCCCGCCGCTGTATCGGCTGGTACGCAGCGAGCATGGGCTTCGCCACGAAAGCGTCTTGGAGCCACCTGCGGTGCTTCCGGAAACGGTCGCCATATGGGATGTTGTTCAAGACGCTGTCCCACCCCATGCTGCGGCGTGCTGTCAGTTGTGGACTAACCAGTCAGTAGATCGGACGCCACATACATCTCCGAAAGCAAGATGAACCGTGGTCTGTCGGAGTACTTGGCGCTCCGCTTTTCCAGAAGGTCAACGGCCGCCTCGCGAGAATTCAGCACGACGGCGGGCGTGCGGAAGAAGCGCGCGAAGACCACATCGCCTGTGGAAGGGTGCCATCATGTAGTCGCTCTACGTCGATAAGTCACCAGAGGCGTACCATACTGCCTGCCCCACTCGGCGAGCTTGCGCTGTTGATAATCCGCAGGGAGCTGATGCACATTGCCTAGCACAGGGATGGCGAGCGGTCCAGGCGGATAGCGGCGCTTGTAGGCTTTCATGAAATGAGCGCACGCCGCCCGAAGCACTGTGATCGCCATGAGGATCACAGAAAGCGCCAATGCGCTGGTATACAGGACGGACAGGAAGGCCATCGAGTGCTATCAAGAGGCGTACCAAGGGGATGGGGGTTGAGGTGAGATGCTGGGTGTACTTATAGACTTCGACAAGAGTACACAACTTCAAGCTCAGTCCAAGCGGGGCTCATAGCGACCGACACCATGGGCGGTAAAATCGGTGAAAGTCACAGGCTGAGTTGGTGCTGCTTCGAATCCGCCCGTATGTATTATCGCGCGCTTGCTTAGGCGCTTATTGGACGTGCTAGCGGCCTGGCGCCGCTGTAGAGCAGGAATTTCGGAGTATTACTGTGCCATACTGCGACTTTCATGCTGAGTTTGAATGGGAATGCGTCCAAAAAGGTTACGTAGCATACCTGTGGGTACTGTGAGCTCGTGAAGACAACTATTTCTTCGGGCGCCGTCCCAAACGGATGCTGTGAGGCGTCTTTCATGTGACGACATCTGCCACCGGTATCGGCGTTGTTTCATTGTTTAGTCGAGCTTGGTTATGGCCGGCGGACTCGCCCGCTATAGACTGATTGCATCTCGCCTCCACGCACCAAA
This sequence comes from Cubamyces sp. BRFM 1775, assembly GCA_022385745.1. Taxonomy (NCBI): domain Eukaryota; kingdom Fungi; phylum Basidiomycota; class Agaricomycetes; order Polyporales; family Polyporaceae; genus Cubamyces; species Cubamyces sp. BRFM 1775. The sequence continues at coordinate 19,212 of MU278628.1, read as the reverse complement.
TACTGCGAAGAACATCGTTCCGGGTTTACGTATCCACCATCCAGACTGACCGTTGCCCAGGTGAATGGATGCGGGTACCCTGAAATCGAGGCGTGTGGGCGGTGTTAGTGAGATTAGGACTTGAGCCACGCAGCAATTAATCGCGCGTAAGACGTACTGCGAGTATGTTCAGAACGAGGCAACGGCCACGCCACGCGTCCATTTCAAATCGCTGTGTCGGCCTCGGTCGGTTCATACCATCTGTTATCGGCCAGTAGCCAGTGGGTGTGCAGCGACCAATGTAAAGGAACGGGGCGTGTGACGTCATGTTATACGGAAAGTATGGTGCCTTAGATGGTGCAACTCTCTATGAGAGCCTGTCGGCACATGGTGCAAGAAGTCGATGCACCCATGGATGGTTTACAGATCCCGCGAGGAAGGGATGGCAGCTGGACCCCTCAAGGACTTCTGAGGAGTCCAGATAGAGCATGGGCACCAGGAGCACTGTGAAGGAAGCCCTTCGCCGCTCTCATGACCAATGCAACGTTCTGATGTATTCGTAACCCGGAATTGTCGGCTACGTTAGTCATTTTCCATTTGATAGACGAAGTACATACTGCGCGGAGGGCTCTCGACGTGTGAACCTTTATTCTCTGCTAGGTTTAGGTCAGTAATCCAGATGTTGCGCAGTATAGCAGAGTTCACGTACCTGGAGAGTACCACCACGATGGCTATCCTACCGCGGAATTTTTTACAGGCTTCCATCGCCCCTAGTTAAGCCCCTGAACCTAGCAGGAAACGAGAGCCATACACGGATTGGATGTCGATATATGCATCTCAATATCCTTTCCCTACCAATGATTAGCGATCTTCGAGTTCCAACATCCATGCCGTCAAAGTGCAGGCCAAAGCACGACCATGCTAATTGCATGCTTGCCCAGAGCCGGGTGTCTTCAGCGGCCATGCAAAGACGCTGGGCGGTTCGGAATCTGAGATTAGTTACTCCGTTAGAGCCACGAGCGAGCTTGTGTGTTGCTTCCAGCATAATTCCTTGAGATTTGAGGCTGAACGGAAACAGGCAGTGCGAATGAAGAGAAACGCATTGGGGCTCGATGGTGGTTCGGCAGAGGAAAGCCTGTCTTGAAGAGGCGCTGGTGTTGTAGGTCCAGAGGCGCGTGTCGGCAGTCCCCGAATACTCTTGTCAAAGGCCTGCGTTCATACGCCGGCGGCCACAACATTGTTAATCCTCTTTTTGCTTAGTTCGTCTCGAGCGGCGGCTAGCCCCTAATATCTCGTCAGTGCATCAGGTCAGGAACGTACTTCGGAGCTCCCACACCAGAAAAACCGGATGTCGTTGGTATGGTCTTGCGTCTCGCGGTCCACGGTCTGCGCTATATTAGCCTCCGAGAGGCTCTACAGAGACACAGTATATAGCATCGACACAAGAACAAGTCGACAATGTTTTGGGAAGGCACCAGGGCGGACTGGTATACATTCACGTGCGGCCGTCAAACTATTGAGTTCATGATGGGCCGCCGCCTTCTGTGCGCAGTCACGGTCGGATCAAGTTCCAAGCAGCGCCATACAGGTCGTTCTCAGGCTCCTTATCCACGGAATCTAGCAGTTGACACCAAGCGGCGAAGCAGAACTCATCCCAGCGAGCCAACGTGCAACTATGGGATCAGCGGCAAAGGTACCAGTATGATTCGTCCCCTTCTGTTGCATAGCGATACCGTTCTGATCATGAATCGTTCACTTATTATGCCAGTGCAATGAAGCTCTGTTGCAAATGAAACATGAACATCGGGCTACCCAGCGATGTGTTCTTGCTGCGAGAGTCGCTCTCGGCCTTGCGCTTCTACTTGCACTGTTCCAGTGGAATCGCATACGGGCAAGCCTCACGAGATCATCACCTACAACTCAACCTCAGGCTTCGCTAGAACATGATCTGCGCGGGCCAATCATAACGCCTGATATATCTGAGGTTGCACGAAGGCACATGTTAAATGGTAAAGTACCGGGCCTTTCTGTAGGCGTCGTACGGCTAGGTATTGGGTTCCCCGACATCGAATTCGGCTCATGGGGAACCATGTCCGAAGAGGGAGCTGAGGTTACCGCTGACGTAAGTCAACACCCGACATCCTGCACGGCTTGTTCTGATAATGGTATAGACCCTTTTCAACATCGGCTCTTGCTCAAAGGCATTCTTGTCAACGAGCATGGCGATGCTCATGGAAGACTTCAGGATCGGGCAAAATAAGACGCCTCTTCCTCCTGGTATCACCGTGTTCAATTGGAACACCAAGCTCAGTGAGCTCCTCCCTGCGGAGGACTGGCTGCTCGACAACGAGTGGGCGACAAAGGAAGCGAACGTGGGTGACATCCTCAGCCACGTGTCTGGTCTTCCCAGGTTAGCCGGTTTGGTACAACCTCCTGCGCTTCCACTTGTATCTCACGGATTGCATTCTATTGACTAGACACGATTTCGCATGGCTTGCGGAAGACTCCGCGCTCGACGTTGTAAAACGTCTCCGCCATCTCAAAACAACAAGCAGCCTTCGGCTGAGATGGGACTACAACAATCAGGCAGGTCCATCTCAAACATCCAATCCGCGCTATGATTATCTCACCTTGCAAACCGGACAGATGTACATCGTTGCTTCACACATCATCTCGCGGTACGCGGGTATGAACTACACTGCTTATGCTACCAAACGCATCCTTCAGCCACTTGGGATGCACGCAACAACATTCTCACCCCTTGAGGCGGAGCGTTCCGGGAACCTCACCCACGCCTGGTCGTCAGCCGGCAGACGCATTCCGCTATGGCCTGGCACCGATGCGGTGGAGATGCTCGCAGGGCCCGGAGGTGTCATCTCTAGTGCGCGGGACATGGTATGCTGCTCACATGCTTTTATGTTGGAGCGCCTCTAAACTTTCGTAACATGTGGACTGTAGACGAAATGGCTGACATCTATTCTGCCCATGGTTAATGAACTACAAGGAAGAGGAAATGAACCTCGCGGTCGGCAGCTGATGGACACAACCGTGGCGCGCTCCATCATGTATGGCGCATCGGCCGCGCCTGTCATCTCCGTCCTCACGTACGGTATGGGATGGATGCGCATGACATACATGGGACATGAGGTCAGTATCCCGTATGGACTGCTGTGACCATGCTCCAGCCAATTCACTTCGCCTCTAGCTTGTATTCCATTCAGGAGCTATTCCCGGATACAGAACTATGACAATTCTCCTCCCTAGACAGCGCGCGGGGGTCGTGTCTATGGTAAACAGCGACGACTACAACGCAGTGCACGAACTCATCGCGCTCAACCTCGTCCACCGCATCCTGGGATTCCCCCTCATCCCGGAACCTCACGCACAGTCCCATCACACAGAGCCTCGCCTGGCGCTACACCGGCTTACCGGCTCTTCAGGGTACTCCAGAGTCGATCACCCGGCATATCCGAGCGCTGTCGACGCCCATAGCCAGTCTCTCCACGACGTCACTAGGTCGCTCCCGCTTGAGATGTTCGCGGGGACGTACAGCAACATCGGCTATGGCAACCTGACACTCTGTGCGCCCTCTACACCATCGGCGTACTGCGAGCGCGTCCGCGCCGCCTTCACGCTCACTCACAAACGTCCGCCCGGGTCTTCACTACTGGCCGAGTGGCCCCGCCTCCTCGCCACACACGTGCAGTTCGAGTCCTCTTCCGCCCATCCCCCGAACCTGTTCTGGGCCACGACGCACTTCATCTTCCCAGACGGGTACGGAAAGGACCGCTCTCCGTTCGACTACGAGCTTTTCCCGCCAGGGTTGGGAATGTACTTTGAATGCGCGGTGGGCGACGGCGACGCGGGTGCGCCGGTAGAGGGCTGTGGGCTCTTCCTGTCGATCGAGAGCTACCAGGAGCGGCGACGGGGCTCGGGTATTCGGGACCAAGCGGAGGTGTGGTTCGAGAAGGTCAATTGAATGGGTAAAATTGATACAAGGAACGCGAGGGTGCAAGATGTCCGATGGTGTTACTTGGTGTACGCGGAGACTACAGATTCGCCTTCGGGCTTCTAGCTAGCAGTATGACAGCCGTATCAGCAAGTTATCAGGGATACCCTTGGTTCTGGTCCTGCGAGCTGGCCACTTGGCGCGGGCCGCATGCATCGGCCTCGGCAGCAGCGTACTGCGTGCGCACAGCGAGCGCCCAGAAATAGAAGACATCCTACCGGAGCGAAAACGGAAGACCTGAGAATGACGCTGAACGGATTGTTTCAGCGCCTTCACGCCAGAGAATGGGTTCGACATTGCAGGTTACACTCAACGTTGGTAAGTACCCCGTACTCATTCTACTGTTATTTACACGGTGAATATCAGAAGATATCGCCCAGGAGCCCCCATAACTCCGTGCGGGACTCCCACAGAGGGAGGACAATACAGAAGATGCCGCTCATCGCCGCCCAGATACTGTCATTCAAAGGATCGTAGCAGGAGTCAGTGCTGCTTCCCATAAACATCACTCGCAAGCAGGGGGGACAAAAGACTCAGGCTCAAAAGTTGGGACGACTCACATCGTGCATGCCACCCAGAACGTGTAGAAACCCTTGCTGAAGACATACTGCGCGAAGAACATCGGGATTGGTACTGCCGCCGCGTGCCCAACACCGATGACGAACCGATTGAAGCATGCAGCGAGCGAATGAGGCGAAGAGTACGTGCATCGAAGGACGTCAGACGAATGTCAGCTGCTCATCCGGATAACGGCGTGGACAAGGCAAGCAAGAGCACGTACCGAGGATGGCTACGATGAGCGTGAGTGCGAGCGAGTACCATGCCGCGCGGCGGTAGATGCTCTTCAACTCCGTGTGACCCACTTCGAGTCCATCTTTCTTCGTGCTGTCGCTGACGCTAGCGGGCGCGTCGGTGCAGTCCACCACTACGTCTCCGGCCACGCCGTCCTTGGACGAGGGCGCTTCAAACTTCTCCACGTCGCCTGTGTCCTTACGGTCATCGTTTCCCGGACGTTGCTGAACGCTTCCTGAGTCGCGAGCCCCCACCGACTCTACACTCCCAGCCGGGGCCGTGTCGCTGTACATCGCGATCGCCCTCGTCCCCGAGAAGTCGTACTGCGCAGGCTCTATGCACAACCCCAGTGAGTAGGATACAGTATGACGCGGACTGTGAGCCTACTTACTCGCGAGGGACACAAGCACGGTGACGAGCCCCGAGAAGAGTAGCCCCGTGAGCCCGCTGCACACGGCCGAGTAGGGCTCCGCGAGGTTCGGTACGTTGATCTCGCCTGTGGCATTCCCAGCTTAGTGAATCCATTGTGACCCCCACAAGCATCATGGGCACACCCCGGAGGCCACAGTATGATCAGGGTAGTACGCACCGTATATTTTCCAGCAGCCAATCATCCACGCGAGCATGCCGAGGACCGCACCGGAGAGAGACCCTGCGAAGACGCCTGCGCGAGTGAGCTTTGACCATGTCACGGTGAGCGCGATTGGGATAACTGCGGGGCTCAAGACGACCCCTCTGCGCGTTCACAATGAACAGGGATTGATGGTCAATGGGGAGGGATCTTCACAACAACGTGGAGTAGCGGTACGCACTGAACGTAGAAGAGCCACCCGAGGTCGATGCTCGCTTTGTGCAGCTAAGTATACCGGGGGCGTGAGTAACAAGGTGCAGTACCGAGAAGCGTACTTGCTTACAATTGTCGACCAGCAGCCGGCCCAGACGGCCCAGAAGCAGATGAAATAGTGCGAGACGCGCACGATCTCGTCGTTCGTTGCTTTGGGGCGGTAATACGTCCGGTAAAGGCTGAGCCCAAGTGTTCAAGGTTGAGATCAGCTAGGAGCTAGGGAAGGGAGAGGGAGCGGCCTACTCGTAGGTACTGAGAACACGGGTTGACGAGGATGAGGGGCGCGCGGTCTACTAAATCGGAAGCCGAGAACTCACAAGAGGCTCGACACCGCGATGAGCTCCGCGCTTACAGCAGACGTCACCGCCATACTAGAGATATTGCACGTCTCTCAGCACCAGATACTCTCAAGCCGTTCGCGAGGAATGAGACTCGGGAACGTACAAGACGACCAAGAGGATGGCTATGGCGCCGCCTTTGCCCATCACGACCGCCGCTGCTGCGGGAGCAGCGAGCCCCGCGCTGGACTGCGAGGCAGATAGTGGGTTCGGATACGTCGGGAATGCCGGCTGTCCCACAGGAACGCGAAAGACGCTCAAGAACGGTGTCAGAATCGCAGCAGGAGAAGGGACATACGTTATTTACGAGTGCGCGGGCGGCGAGCCCGAGGCAGGACGCGAAGCCCCACGGCACTGCGAACCATGAGAGGCCACCGAGCATCTAGCCAGAAGAAGCGAGTGGGAATGCCCGGGGAATGAAGGGTGAGTCAGGCGCACTTACATATGCCTTTGTCGTAGATCGCGGTGCGCTGGCAATAGCCTGCATGTGGGCACTTATGAGGGGCTGCTGGATGAGAAAGAGAAGGGTACGTACCCGTTGCCAATACCCTGAATAACCGGATATTCAGCGTCGGAGATGGTTCAATGCACCTTGTTTATGAACGCTGATGCGGAAGGCTACGGACCTTGGTCGCAAAAGACTCCAGAGAAGCCTGCGGCAATCCATTCACATATGAATATGGATGCCCAGAGGTGGGAAGTGATGTGACGACGCACCAGAAAGGATTGTTGCGGCGCCAAAGACTAGACCCTGGTTCGACTTCATGGTCAGGTAGCTTCCGTCTTGGTTTCCGACGACGGGCGCGTCGCGGCCAGCTTGCACAAGAAGGTCGTACATCGCGCCGATACTTCCTGTCGCGTCCGACGCCCCGCTGTATCGCGAACACCGAAAGGTCAACATCAGAGATTCCTAAAGCATGAGGGTCGTGAGGCAAGGACTCACTAGACGCTCCCGAAGAAGAGGTAGATGATGATGAAGAGGATGAGCGTGTGCGCGTAGTCACACACAAACGTCGCGCGTAGCCCGCCGAATACGACGTACACCGCGATACCAATCGGAAGGAGAAAACATGCGGCAATGATGTTCATTCCGGTGAGCGCGTTGACAGTCGCGGCGCCGCCCACTATGGGAATTGACACCAATCGTCGTTAGTGTTGACTTGGTATTTGCCTGAAGGGAGGGAAAGATACAGACGGAGGAGGGAGCCGCAGACGACGAGGATACAGAGGAAGGCGTAGAATGTGAACAACAGGTGTGCACCTGTGCCGAATCGAGCCTTCACAATCTACACAGATCGTTCATGAGTCAACATGAGGTCGAAGTGGGCATACGATTCACATGTAGACGCAAGGACACGAGTGCATACCTCAAGAAATGTGTGAGCGCCATTTGCATTCATCTTGACTTTCGCGGCGACCATGGCGAAGAAAGCGAGTTGGATCGTGCCTCCGACGCCGTACCACCTGTAGGTTCCTCGTTGGCTCCAAAGTGCGCCGCATCCAATGATTGATGGCGTACCATGGCCCACTAACCCCTACGCGCTCGTGTCAGTATTAGCCCTATTGGTGTCAGACAAAGTGAACCTGCATACCGAACGTATACGCTGCTGTGCTCGATTGAAGCAAGGTGGCGCTCCAGGTCCAGGCGCTGACACTAGCCATCGTATTCAGTACATGATCATCAGCATACCAAGGCAGAAAGACCTACATGCCGCAGCAAACCAGGCCCGGCTGAACGTTGTCAATATGATAAGCGATGTTGTAGATGGAAGAGGCAATGAGGATAGTCTACCTTCACACTTCTTGACGCACTCTGGTGAATCATAAGTCAGTGATGGGGCCATAAGTACACCACTGCAGCCGCACCGAGAACTCTTCGGAGGACGAGGGCGAGAAATTGAAGAACTTCGCTTGTAGCGCCGTCAGACACAGCATCATTGCCGCGAAGAAGAATCCAACGCCTATACGAAACTTCAGATAGTTGTCCACTAGGGCGGCGGCGTGCGATACTTGACTGACCGACGACAACACCATAGCCTACACTCTCAGCTTCACCAAACCAACCAGTGAGTATTGTTTACCACTGCAGTTATACAAAAGCACGGCTTACCGAGCAGTGGCTTGAACTCGGTCTCTTCAACTAGAAGTTGATTCATGATCAGCAGGTAACGTAGAGACGATCCGCAAGAACGCTCTCATTCGCGCTGCCCGAGCATAATATAGGTCCCTTCTTATCGCAAGCGGCACCAGAGAAGCCAACCTTGCAGCATAGTTTCGCCGATAAGCATCACGTACGCGCGACGGGAGGTGGAGAGTGGAGGAGGGCCCGGAGTCCCGCTCAGCGTGAGACCGTGGGCGACAATCTCAGCGAGTCGGCCTGCTGTGGGGCGGACCGCTGAGTGTTCTGTTGCACTATCACTTGCGCGAACAATTAAGCGTGTTAGTGTCGGTGATAACGTAGAGGACCATCCACCTTTCGTATGACAATCCGGTGAGAGGATAGTCCGCATCAGGAAAACCCGGAGCTGGAGTTAGAGTGTCGCTCGGTACGAATGATAGACAAAGCGTGTTTTCGCTTGGTGGAGTATGCACCTCCTGCTATGTGCAACCTACTTATCATTGTGTGAGAAAGGCGGACCCGAGGCTAGTGGGTGCCTATGATAGTGCCATATCTAAGACCTGCGTCCACACTGGCAATGCTCTTACGCCTATCTGCTGATCCTGCCGACGCCCGAGCCTTCTGAATCGGTTCTTAAATCCATGGAGAGAGCAGCAGTGTGGCGAAAATTGAAGGAGTATGGATGAGATCCATTCAATCGAGGATGGACTCAGTAGTTTGCAAGGAGCCTGCTGAGGCCGCCGCCACAAGGGCAGCACGGCTGAAAACATGGTTTCCTGTACGCATGCTTACTATGGGATACATTGACTTAACAGCAGTATGGCAAGATGGCCGAGCGGTCCAAGGCGTGTGACTCAAGCGAAAGCTTGCCTGCTTCAGCGGGTTTCTCATCTGGGTATCCAGGCGTGGGTTCAAATCCCACTCTTGTCAACTTTTTTCGCTTGTTCTTGCCTTCAAATCAACCATTGTTGTGGAATCAGTTACAGCACTTGGAAGCCGACCCAAGTGAAATATATTCCAACGTACGAACCAAAAACCGGTGACCCCAGTCTCAACAACTTCCCAATGGACGAGAAATAGCGGAGCTACCAAGTCTTCTCCAATATCAAGCCGACGCCTTGTGCGAAGCCTTGATCATGTCCGCACACTTTTCCGCGACGACAACTGCTGCCGCCATCGTATGCGTCCCCAGAATCTCAGGGAAGATAGAAGTATCGCAAACCCTTAATCCCTTCACGCCGTGAACCCTCAGTTCCAGATCCACTACGCTCGGGCGCTCAGTGTCCCCCGCAGGGCCCATCCTGCACGTGGACGTGTAGTGATAGTCGTCCCGAAGGTTCTTGCGGATGAACTGGTCGATAACCTCGTCGCTCGTATCGCTCGGGACAATGAAGTCGTCAAACGTCGGGTTCCTCCCCTGGCTCCGGCGGACGTCCTCCGCTATCCGGAGCGCGAGGCGCACGCCCTTGCGGAGCGGGACGTAGTCCGCCGGGTCCTGGAAGAAGTTCAGGTCGACGTCCGGCCGCGCACGCGGGTTGCTCGTCGCGAGGCGCACGGTGCCCTCCGACCGGGGGCGGATGAGCGTCGGGAGAAGCGTGAAGAGCTCCTTCCCAGGGATGTCCGCGTCCGTCGAGTTGTTCGCGAGCGGCATGAGCTCGAGGTCGGGCAGGTTCCGCGGGATGGACGCGTCGAGCTCGGACGCGTCCGGCACGACGAGCGTGGAGGTGTCGTCGAGGAAGCGCGTGGGGAGAAGCGTGGTGAGGTTCTGGAACGGGCTGGATAGAAGGCCGCGCCCGGTGAAGATGTAGGTGATACCGGCCTTGATGGCGTCGAAGATGTTGTTCTGCAGCTGGTGCAGCGAGTCGGACTGGGGCACCTGGTAGGTGAGCGGGACGCCGACGTGGTCTTGCTAAGAAACACATCCTGGTGAGTATGCTGATATGCTCGTATGATCAGGAACAGAAGACGAACCAGGTAGCTTCCAACCGCAGGCATGTCGAGTAGGACAGGTACACCTTTCTCTTCCAGGTGTTCTTGCGGACCGATGCCGCTGAGAAAAATATTATCAACATGAGAGTTGTCTTGGATCGCGCTAGTGTCTCACCTCAGCATGAGGATCTGAGGAGAACCAAGCGCTCCTGCACACAGGATGATCTCCTTCCTCGCCTTGGCAAAGTACGTGAATTCGGCACTTCTCGGGTTCGTCGACTCGAAATGGACGCCGTGCGCCTTCAGACGCTGGCCTAGCACCGAGTCTGTAAGTTGCTCGATATTGAGGCGCATGACGATGCTGTTCGTGCAAATCTTGAGGCGCGACTTGCGCTGCTGCGTGAGCTTGGGCGGCAGGAAGGCGAGGTACGTCGACGCGCGATGGAAGGACTTGTCTTCGATGATGTCGAGAGGACCGATCGCCGCTGCCGGACAGGATGGATCGTTCAAATCGTCGGCATATCCTATCCCGGCGCCCCGTACGGCGGCGGTGATGCTATGGACGTCAAAGTAAGTCTGATGCCCGTTGGTAATATGTATGCAGCCACTGACTTTGTCATAACTTTGTAGGGAGAGTTGACGAATTGACGGTTCTGCCAAGGCCCTTCACTCGCGATCAGCTTTTAATGGCCCATAGTGACAACGAAAGCAAAGCACCTTTCTTCCCGCGGAATTTGGACGCAGGGTGACTCAGAGTGTCTTCCGACTTCACGAAGTAGGGCTCAAGGTCGTCGTATGCCCATCCTTCGCATCCGAGCTCCTTCCAACGATTATATTCTCCCGGCATGCCTGTTGCAGTGTCTCAGCCTCAGCATATACGAAATTAACATTCGTCACGTCACCCGAACGGACCTCGCGTGTAGAGCAAAGAGTTGATCCTGGATGTGCCGCCGAGCGCCTCCCCGCGCATGACCTCCAGCGAGCGGCGCTCGACTTGGGCCATTGGCAGTGCCCACCATGTGGACGCGAGCGTGCCAGAGCGGTATGGGTCTCCAGAGATCACTGGGACACGCGACGCCCACGTATCTGCGACAGGACCTTGCTCTATGACGAGCACCGAGACGGAGGGGTCCTCACTTAGGCGCGACGCCAGCACGCATCCGGCAGTGCCGCCTGGTAAGTCCACCCAGAACAGATTGGGTCAGCGTTTGTAGGACGTACGAATAGCGATGGAGTTGAGGTGAGGCTTACCGCCTACGATGATGTAATCGTACGTGTAAGACTCTGCGGGTACCGAGGGGTTGATGGGAAGTGGAGTGCCCACATCCTGTGGGTTCAATTCGGGCACGCCGCCGCACATGGTTGAAGATGGGGGTCGACTCTTATGTATTCTGCCCTCTCAACCTTCAGCTGTAATGAACATATATGAACTTTGTCTTACTCACTTGTAGGTACAACTTCGAGGGGAGCCACTGTTGTTAGACAGCAGGAGTAGAGGTGGGTGAACGACGGAGGTGGGCCAGGCGGGTTTTAGGTTCGCATGCTATACAGCGCATGGCTACCGCACGGCCCTGCTATACCCACGCCTACACAACCACCTCGACAGCGGACATCTCCCGAAGAGGTAGGCTTCCTTTTCCCTTTACAAAATGGAAGCAGATATGACGGAGGCCTGCGGACTGTCTGGAACGAGTAGTAGCTGGCGTGCCGCCGGCAGGACAGCCTTGCGCACCCCGAAGGATTCTATCTGGGGATGAGTGATACTTGCGTCGCAGGTCGTCCTGGTAGTAGGAAGATGCTCGGACGAGGTTGGTCAGTGTGGGTAATGCATCCTGAAGGTGATTGAACAGGGAACTCCAACTTGCGCCGACGAGAGAGAGAGAGATGTACGCCGCGGTGATACCAGAACATTGTAACCTGACTAATACTGGCAGTTTCTTTGGCGTGCGAGCGCTAAAACGCTATGCACCAAATAGCCACAGTGTCATTGTGGCTGAGGCGCAGGACTGCACTGGGATGTTGGCAATCGTTACTACCCGACCAAAAGTTGGCATTACAATCTGTCATCGGTCGCGGTGTAGTCCAGTACCACTATGCCATTGGCAGATATAGGTGACAATCAACATAGGATTGAGGCAGCAAGGGTTGTCAGATGGACGCAGCGTCCCGGCGGCCCATGCACAATGAACAGTTCCCGGCGGGTCATACTGTTATCCTTAAACCCTAACAGCACGAAGCAAGATACCGGCGGTGATGCGAATTACGATGATAAATATATGATATGCGAAGCCGCTCGGAGCATGTCAGTATCCTGGTCAAGGCGTCCTTCCACCGCCCAGTCCGACCACACTTCACACGCTCTGCCTTCCGGCATCTACTTCTACGACCGAAGAGAGTTCGTCCCTTGAGTCGGCCGTCAGATGCAGATGCCGCGACGACGGAGGGCCGACGGCTCCTCGCAAACTCGCGTTGCTCGCGAACTGCGGCATGTTGCCATTGCTCACCAGCGTACCTGACCGCTCCCTCCCATGCACGAAGCTTTTATCAGACGTATCCCCCTCTATGCCAATGTTCATGCTGCTGCTCTGTTGCATGCCCGAGCTCCAGATAGTGGCGAGGAGGACGCCGAGGATCTGCACGTTGACGTTGACGAAGAAGACATACGTGCCGTGCAAGAAGTTGCTGTCGGTGAAAATGTACACAAGCTGCACAAGGATGAGCAGCACGGGAATGACGAGGTTGGAGGCGGCGATCCAGAAGAGCGTGCGTATGCGAGACGAGAAGGACATGTCTGTCTTGCGTGCGTCAGCCCGGTACACCAGGGAGGTGATTGAATACTCACGCGACCCTCCTGTGTATGTTCCGTATGAGGACCCTGAAAGACCTGCATCGCGTTTTGTACGAGCACCTCGATGCAAACGGGCGAGAAAAAGCGCAGAGGCAAAGCTATAGCTCTATAGTCAGAATAACATGCTCTACTTCTCTCGTCCAGGTGCACAAGGTGCGCTGCCCTCACCTCATGTCAAGGAACTGCAGGATCCACTCAATCTTGACGTTCGGGAGGTTCCATGCATCTTGGCCCGTCTGCAGGGGGTTGTACGCGTGCTTGTTGAGCTGCACCCAGCGCACGATGAAGATGACGGTGTTGGCTATCCGCGCGCCCTTGAACGCGATGATAGGCCCGTACACGAGAATTCGTTTGGGCCACCACATGAAGCGTAGTGGGTACACGGCTACTACTCGGAAAACGAGGATGGACTCCGAGAACAAGGGTGCGAGGATCAATATGGATGCGAACGCTGTATTGAGCGTCGGGTTCACTGGCTTCGCAAGTATAGCTCTGCTCTATGGGCGACGCGTTTGTGAGCTGCACTGGTGTGAAGGGGAATCAGGCGCACAGACCTGGTTGTATATATTGATACTGCCTAGAGCGAGGGCGAGGGCGATGGACAATACGTTCATAATGAATATCGGCTTATAGCGTGTCGCCGGTGTTGAGAAGTACAGCAGAATGACAAAGATGGGGATAAGGAATGACGATAGAATGGTGTCGAGAAGGAGGAGGTTGAGCGAAGGCTCGATCGCCGCGACATAGTTCAGGCCGGGCGGTGGGGGTGGAAAGGCGGAAGACATGAGTGGCAAAGTGGATGGAGCGGTGGGTGACACCGACATAGAGAGGATAGGGGGCACGTCGAGAACAGGTACCTGTCGTAAGCTTTATACCACACCACACAGGTGAATACATGCAATGCCGCTTTTGGGTCCAAGTTCGCAAGAGCGGCGCGACCAGACATCCGAAGGGGGAACAGACAGAAGTCAGAAACGCCCGCAGCGGGCTGTAGCGGGTCGCGGGTCGCGGGTCGTGGTTCGTGACATGGTCAACATCTCATCGACCCGTACCGTACACAACGACTCAGCATCTGAAACTTGAAGGGCTGGTCCCACTCGGCGCTGGAGCAGCAACCGTATGGGCATGGAAGATCGTATGCAGGCACACACGCCGTTGCATCGCGCGTCTCTGACAGCTGAGGAAGATGGTCAGTCGATGTCGGCACGTGGGAGGTTCCGAACGGCGAGATGATACCTTCGTTGTGCATGGCGTGCATGTCCCGCCCGGAGCGTGTAGCACCCACTCCTCGACGTCATCTAGCGCTGTGTGGTATGCGGACGAAGCGCACCACCTTCGGGGACAATGCGTCGACGGTCTGGGCGTGTGGTATACTCACCGCAGTCTCACTTCAAGGTCCTCCCTGTATGCCTCAATGGGCGGTTGATCTCGAGCAGACCACAGGAAGCGCGCGGCACCCCATTGACCCTGACTCAAGTGTACGAGGCGGCAAGGAAGTGTTTCTGGTGGACTTGCGCAGGCGGGAACCTGAATACCGATCCGTATCTGGCGAGTTACCACCTGCCAACGTACGACCTAGAAAAGCCCCTAAGTCCCTCATAAATTCAGCTTGCGATTTCTGCTGGCCATAGTAGGATAAGTAGCCTCAACTTAGCTTTACGGTATACCCTCTGTATATCACCCTTATATAACAGTCAACTCTCACAGGAGTCTTGGAGCCAGGCCATTCAGGGTTTAGAATGGCAAAAGGATAGCATACGCAGGAGCACGGATGGAGATGGGACTATGTTAGATGATCACGGTCGGGATGAAGATGCGCTGGTGAATAAGCGCTGGTGATCCAACGCGGTCATATATCAACTATCCATAGAAAGATGCTTGGTCAAGAGGTACGTTGATGCATACAACTAGTAGGTCGCAATTTCCAGTGGTCGCGGTCATATCCTGAGGACGGATACAGCTCGCAGAGCCAGATTGGATCTAACCCGTACGCGTATCGGTATAGTACACGCTATACTGATTCAAACTTCGGCTCAGAACGATTGCCACCTACGCCAATGTGCCCAATGTGAACTCCCGACTAGGATGTCCTTCCGTAATCCCAGTCAGCTTGGCCTCTTTTGCACAGGTCTCCCCTTCGACGGACGTGTCTGCCATCGAAACGCGCCCGTTGCTCTCCGAGCCCATCGTCTGACTGGATTGCACCGACTGCGGCCTGAATGTCGCTAGGCCCGGCGAACCCATCTGGTGGCCCGCAAACTGCACTTCGCTCGTCACCAGTACGCCTTCCGAGTCCCTCTCGCGCTGCGTAGTACCCGCTGTGCTCCACATAGTGGCGAGGAGCACGCCGATAATCTGCACGTGGACGTTGACGAACAGGACGTAGGTGCAGTGTACGAAGCTGTTGTCGTGGAAGATGTACACGAGCTGGATGAAATCGAGCAGCACGGGGAAAACCAGGTTGGATGCGGCGATCCAGCAGAGCGTGCGGACGCGGGACGAAAACGTCGTATCTGGGCAGCGCGCGTTAGCTCCAGATATCCAGGGAGGTTTTCGAGTGGTAATGTCATGTGGGTGGGGGAGGCTTGAGGCACTCACGCGTTCCTGTAGAGGTGATCGAGGAAGAGTGCGATAGTCCTGCTTCGCGTTTCATACGAGCGCCCTGGCGCAGGCGCGCAAGGAAAAGGGCAGAAACAAAGCTGTCATCGCTTGAATCACCACGCTCGACCACCTGGAGATGCGGCACCTACAACATGTCGCAAAACTGCAGGATCCATTCTATCTTGGCGTTCGGGAGTTCCCATGCTTCCTGGCTTGTCACCAACGGATTGAACGCGTGCTTGGTGAGCTGGCCCCATGCCACAAGGAAGTCAATGAGGTTCGCGATCCGCGCGGTCTTGAAGACGGCGATGGGCGCATACACAAAGATCCGTGAGGACCAGGACATGAGACGTGGGGGATAGACAGCGAGAACCCGGACGACAAGGATGAACTCCGCAAACCAGGGCGCGAGATTCAGCATGCACGCAGATGCAGTATCCGACATCGGGTTCACGGGCTTTGCCAGTATAGAGCTGCTCTATTGAGATTGTGTTGGTGAGATGCACCGATGGAGGCGGGGGTATGAGATCACTACATACGCACCTGGTTGTACGTGTTGATCGCCGCGAGAGCGAGGGCTAGGACAATGGATATGACGTTCATGATGAAGACTGGTTTCCTGCGCGTAGTTCGCGTTGAGAAGTAGAACATGACGATCAACGTGGGGACGAGGAACGTGGAGAAAGTCACATCGATGAGGAGGATAATGAGCGAGGGCTCGATTGCCGCAACGTAATTCAGCCCAGGCGGCGGTGGGGGAAACGAAGTGGGAGCCATGCTTAGCGATGAACTTGTGGCAGAAGATGGTCTCGTCGCCTGGAGAGACAAATTGAGAACCGATGCGTATACCCGACTTTATAAGCTATACTCCCGCGTCCTGGGACCACCGGCATCCTGCAACGTAACTGCGATCCTAGCCAAGAATGAATACATCTGGATCTGACAACTTACGTTGGCAGTTTGGGTGGCCCCAAAGGTCCAAAGATAGGTGGGAAAACGTCCGTTGCCAACTGAAGCGAACCGAAATACACTATGCTTGTAAGCTGGACTTCGTGCCCCAGATGCTTGTTGACTCATCCGTGTTAGCGTGCGCTGAATCTTCACATTAGCCCTTACGCCCGCAGTTGTTCTCACACCGAGGAACCTGCCAGGATTCAAATGATAGAGGCGGTCCATTTTGGCGACCATCCACAATCTTGGCAATCTATCATCTGTGCCAAAGGTCGTCGCGTCAGGGTCGGGTCTTGCTGATTGATATGAGAGACATACGTACTGCAAGCCATAGCAAACCATCGACTTGAAATAGCCCCGGATCTATTCAACAGGAAAGACTGTCTTCCGCCGGCTGAACTTGAGGCTGGCTTGCGAGCCTATCCCTGCCTATCCCGAGGTTTCTGTGGAGTTGCGACCAGCTCATTTCACGGCTACTAATGAGAATAAGTGTACATCATTGTGTACGTTTGATTCTTCTTCCATAGCCTACCTCATTATGTGAGGGCATCTAGGGATGGATAGTCGATAAAAGCAGCATGAAGAGTCCAGATAGCGCTCACTCCTGGCGCCTGTGTGCGTATATATGCGAAGTAATATATGGGCGCTTAATGGTTCCGTCGCAGGGGAAGCGAAAGTGGGCCGACGCGGCGACGCCGAGCCTGAGTTTTCCCTCGTCGCCGCCACGGCTGTATGCCGTCCACTGTTCTCTCTGCCTCCATCATCATCTCCCTCACCTCCTAGACCGAGCTAGACAATGGGTTCGTCCTCGGAGGAGCTCGTCATTGTCGTCACCGGCGCGAACGGGTACGTGGTTTCAAATATCACAAAGTTCGCATAGGCGCTCAAAGGACTACCCCAGCGGTGTCGGTTTCGGCATTTGCCATCGTCTCCTCGTCCAGCTCTCTTCTCCACATCCCTCAGACGCGAAGCCTTACTTTAACGTTGGGCAAGATGTTGCACGCGAACTCGACATCCCAGAGCGGTCGCCTGATGCGGGCGTCACGATCATAATGGCATGTCGCGATCCCAAACGCGCTCAGGACGCCAGGGAGAAGCTCTACCGCCTGCTCGACGAACATATCGCCAAGCTTCAGAAGGGCTCGGAGGCACACAAGTATGCGAGTGCATTCAGGAAAAGTGTGCGACTAGATACCGAGAGGCTCGACCTCTCCTCTGTGAAGAGCGTGCTGGAATTTGGCCGGGCGGTTTCGCAAAAGTACGTACCGCTCCTACTGTAATCCACCCCGTGGGACCCGTGCGGCAGCGGTCTCTGTAGTCTCCCGAATGGAGTGCTACGGAGATGGGAACATCCCAGTACGCTCGGATAGCTGACAATTCGTAGGTATGAGCACATTTCACACCTAATCTTCAACGCCGGCACCGCAACATTCAGCCATCTCGACATCCTCGGCTTCGTCTGGGACCTGCTCACACACCCAATAGACGCCATCGAGCATCCGCGCCGGAACATGCAAGTGAACGAAGTCCTGAGCAAGGATAACCTCGGCTTCACGTGGCAATGCAATGTCTTCGGACACTACGTCCTCTACCGGTCGGTCCAGCCTCTGCTCCTCGCCCATGCACGGAAGACCGGTGCGCCCGCCCGGGTGCTCTGGACGTCGTCCCTCGACGCGGAGCCGCTGTTCGACCCCAAGGAGGACTGGCAGCTGACCAAGACGATGCACTCGTACAATGCGTCCAAGTACCAGATCGAGCTCATTTGTTCCGAGCTCGAACGCAGAACGGTCGAGGCTGAGGAAGAAGGGCGCGCGTCGTCGTGGCCCGAGCTCGTCGCGCCGCACGGCGAGTTCCACCACTACATCGTCAGCCCGGGCATCACGTCGACGAACATGAGCACGCTGCTGAACATCCCGATCCCGGGTTGGCGCTATCTTATGCTGGCCGCGTTCTGGATTGTACGTCCCTTGGCGTGATAACCGTCGCCGTCGATTGTACGAACCTAACACGACTACCGCGCACAGGTCCGCTTCATCGGCTCCCCGCACGTGCTCATGTCCCTATACAGCGCCGCAGTCGCGACCGTCCACCTCGCACTCGCCCCGCTGCTGGCGATCCCGACCGTACGCAACACGCCGCACATCTCGCCCGCGGACATCGAGTACCCGAGCTGGCACTCCTTCTACCGCAAGTTCACGAATAAGCGGCCGCGCGTGCTCGCGCTGCGGTTCGGCGCGGAGAACGACCGGTGGGGGCACGACCGCCCGGGCGTGATGGCAGTGCCGGTGTGGGAGGAGCATCCGGACGCGGGGGAGACGCTGCTGGAGAGGTTCGAGCGGCTGTATCAGACGTTCTTGAAGGCGGAGGAGGACGCGATGTCGACCGGGGATCGTCCTCAGAACGGACAGGCTGGGAATGGGCATGCGAGTTGAGGTGGGCGTTGCGCGCTCCGTCTATACAGAGGATATACCCTATGAATTCTTGGTCTAATCTGCGATATATTGTGTCGGTAGTGAAGAGGTTTCTCAGACATGTTGGTTGACCTGTGGCTTTGACTTTATTCAGGCCGCCCACCTCTATCTTCCAACTACAGGTTGTGGTTGATCCCGCGAGAGCAAGACGCTGATTCCGATTCCACTTGTGGAATCGGTTATCATTCTTGGTGGGGAGGAGGTCTTCTTACATAATCAAGGTACGCTGGACATCGTGATGGGGATCTCGGCTGTTTATGAACTGTATAGTTACTGATGGCATCATAGTCGCGCAATTATAAAGGAGAAAGAACAATCTCGTCCATCGTCT
>MU278627.1:4155-38885 GCA_022385745.1 Cubamyces sp. BRFM 1775 | reverse complement strand
CTTCCTCGACGGTGTTGACCTCTCCCTTTCTGAGTACGCGTCCCCATAGGTATCTTCTTCTCTGATAGGAGATAGGTTATAGGATGTTTGCTGTTCAGGATACACGTCGCCATCCCGGTTGTTCGCTCTAGTCGGCGTCATACCACGTCTAGATGAACCGACGAACGGAGGGGATGGCTCGTCGAATGGTTGATCTTGTGTACCAGCAAGATGTTGGGCGGTATGAAAACCTGCTGCAGCTGTGAAAACTGTGCGCAACCGTCTCCACGGCGGGATTTTATCAGTACGCGAGCCACCTAGGAAACATGAGGCCGCCGAAGGTGAGTACGGGGGATGCAGAAGTTAGACGCAACGCGATCATACATACCGTGCTGGAGCGCTCCTTGATGGGCCGTGCGGGGATCAACACTATCCAATGCTGAGGAATACCACGGGTCTTCCACGACGCCTTGTTGCTGAGATGAGACTCTGGAGTCAGGGGGAGTGGGGTGCGACGAGGCTCCATCAAACGGATCGAATCCGTGTCTATGCTCGTCCTGCAACCCAGAAGCTGGTGTCCTGCCTGTCGGAGCATGTCGCTGCGACGCTGAAAGCGCGGCTCGCTCGCGTCGCACTTCTTCTGGGCTCGTCTTCCAGATCTCAACCCCGAGGATGTATACTGGCCACTGTTGGCTAGCTTCCTTGGACTTGGTCAGGGTCAGACGCACGGTGATGCGTCTAGTGCGTGTTCGCAGCCCGAACTCTTTGGCAGCGGAACCGTTCTTCAATGTCCAAGAGTGAACGTGCCGGTGGTGATTACGTTCATGAGGTACGGAAGAATCCTCTGGTATATCGACGATGGGGTCGTGCAAGAAGACGTCGACGTTCAAGAAACCCTCTTGATCTCCGTAGGAACATTCGCAGCGTCCCACTGAGATGCCGATGGCCTCGGACTCGGCGGTGTTTCTGAGGTCTATAGAATGCGGATCCCTGTAAGAGATTAGGCAAGCCAGCGCCAGGATGGTATAAGCCCAACTGTCTTTAAGTTACTCACCTACCCGCGTGATGAGTGGCGCGGTAGCCATGGAGTTTAGCACATCCTCCGACCATTTTGAGATACGCAAATCGAAGTGAGTATCCTGGGGGGAGACACTGCAGATAGAGCTATGCGTTGTCGCGTCCCGCAAGAGGCTGTATGATGCTATCGAGGGCCGGTACGGTATGTAGACTTCAAACGTCTCGCATGCTCGGGAACAGAGGGACCATTCCTCGCGAGAGAGCCAAGCGGTGCGGTAGTAGTTGTCCGATAGCATAGAGACCATCGAAGAGGGTTGCGCGTGATCCTTGTGAGAGTCCATGAAGTCGTCGAGCTTGCCCACGACTGCGCCTACCAAGTAATCGCTCCCACGTGCCATCGCCTGGTCACGTAGGAGGAGCCCAATGTACCTGTCTTCGCCTGCATCATGCCTGACTTTGCAAGCGAGGAGGGCAAGCCGCGCGGGGCCGCTCAACTTGCGATCCGCGCAGCTTACTAATACGAGAGGTAGGCGTGTGCAAACACCATACGAAGTGGTCAAATACGTCGCTCGGGTCTGTGAAGGGCCATTCAGCTTGGACAAGAAGTCGTCCCATGGAACACTTTCGACGTTAGACGAATACTTGAAGTCTCGGGGGGAGGATGCGAAGAGGAATTGGTAGTGGGATGTGGACTTGACACCGAACCCTACGTGGAGTTGATCTGACGGCGAGTCCTCTGCATACTGCGTCGGTCTTGGGCTATGATACGTGAAGGGAGTGGCGCGAATCGTGCAGATAGCGAGAGCGGGGAGTGTGAGACGGTCCGATTTGCGCGCCAGCGGGAGGAAAGGACGATGCACGAAGATCTGTAGCTGATAGTACTTGGTATACAGCGCTGCTGATTGGCAGAGGAAGTCGAGGTCTTCCCTGTGAGGATCCCAGCGTACTTTTCGGATTGTATGAGTCAGGCGGCGGTCTACTATGGGTGCTCATCTAACCTATATAGTACTCACAATGATCAGGAACTAGGTCGATCCACTTGTTGAGGGCGGAATCGAGCTCTGCGACGATGCGTTGCTCCCACTCCGGGCCCACAAAGCCCAGCAAGATTTTCGACTTGTTAATCGAATACTAAGGAGTGGTTCAACTAGTGTGAAGCAGTGCAGGACGAAGCGAACTCACAATCGTGCGGGACGCGAAGGCCATGATTTGCATCAACCGGCAAAAGCAGTTGAAGTACGCTATTTTCGATGGTTTACCCGGAGGCTGCTTGAAGTCTGTCTCGGGATCTCCCGTGTTCCAATATTCATCGTCGCACTCGATGAGGGGCTCCACGTCGAAGCTACAGCATGATGTAAGTTATTCAGCTCGACTGCGCACCCTGAGATCACTCACTCCTCATCTTGCATGGCACATGGACCGCCTAGGTTGAAGCTGATAGTACGATCAAATGACAGGAGACACCTGCAGGCAGGGCGCATCAGCTAGACACCCGAGCTCTAGAGCGCAGATACATACCAGAATGCGCGCTTCCAAAGCTCTCCTTCTGCTCGAGACAGTGCGTTATACGTCTTTTGGCGATGGGCACCGACGTCTTGCACCATACGGATACCGAGCCCAACGAGGCCCCAGCAACCATGTGGAGTGCCGAAATTGGCCAGGTAGCCCGCCATCAGCTGTACGTGGGTGACAAAGATATCAATACCCTGCGTGTACACTCGTTAGGGTAAGAGGCGAGTAGACGAACCAGAAATCGCTGAAGATCGTACAACCGTGGGGTTGCGAGGATCGACCGCCGGGACCTTTCCACTTGTAAGAACCACTTGAACCCTGGCCTGCGATTCTCCGATGCCTCAGCGATCCTGGGATCGTCCGAGCCCTCCAACCAGCCACAGCCGTTGGCGCACACGAGCAACACGACACCACCGAACCCCTCGTCTCGTAGGTGCAGACTCTCTTCGATACCCTGTTCCAGTACCTAACGGTGCAGGATGGGTACGAAGACGTTCATGGTAGCGAAGTATGCGTCGACCAGCGTATGCATGAGGTCCGGCGGGGGAAAGTCCGTGAAAGGACTCATGTCTTCCCCCAGGGCGATCCGAGAAAACGTGCTGTACGCGTTCTTGACGTTCCCTCTGATCGCCTCTTCAACTTCGCGTGGCATTCCCGAAGAGTCAAGTGGAGGCATCAGGATATCTTCGCTCGGGACGCCATCGTACTTCGCCCTCATGTCCACCGCGGCCTGCAGCAGCATGAGGCTGCTGGACTTGCCATGGTATCGTAGCCTCACGGCCTCGGGACGGATGGTGAACTTGCGGAAACCTGAGATGAGCCTCCTAGACGCTTCCATCTCGTCGTCACTGGGATCTAGATCGGCTGGGTCGGGAGGAGGAGGGGTGGCCAAGGAGGGAGGCGGAACCGGCGTCGGTCTTGGTGGAGAATCAGAAGGGCGTCGAGACGTCGGCGCTCGAGGAGGGCTCTGCCTCGACCTCGGCTCGGGATCTGATTGTGGAGAACTACTCTGTGGCTGCAACTGGGATGGAAAGTCGATGAGCTCCTTCAGACCCCATGCGCGCGAGTAACAGCGTAAGGACCATAATGTACCTTGATGTTTGGACGTGGCTGAAATGTTGATGGACTTGGGTAAATTGGAGTAGTTATTGAGTGAACGGAAGGTGCATACCTCAAGCGGGTATAAGTTCACGAAGGCTGGGCCAGCTCGGTTAAGCAGAGGATGAGACGTTCTCGTCCTGCAAAGCGAACGTATTAATGTTATGGTGTAAGCGAAAGATAAACGGGGAACAACTTCCGCGAGCGAGGGATGCAAGCGCCCGTTGCCAAATGATACAGCCACGTGCATTTGGGCGCCCGTCAGGCGCCTGTCTGCCCACGTGCATCAGGCGCTTGAATGGCTGCCAGCTGGCACATGCCTGCTACAACCCTTTCTTCCCACCCCACGCCCTGTGCACTCTTCTCGACTCCACCACGCCCACGGTGCGTTTCTCATGGCCCCAACCCGCACACATAGTGCGAGCATTTTATTGTGTACATTGCTTATGTGCTAACATTTTCTTTTTCCTTTTTTCTGTGTTTTTGCACGAGGCTGCACTTCGTGCACGTGGTCCCTCCAGCTGGCCATCCCAGACGTCCTGGCAGCGCAGATGGTGAGTGCCCCCCCCTCTGTCCCTCCTTTGCCCCCTTTCTGCCCCTCACCTGCCACATGTTCCTTGCTCCCTTTCTCTTCCTATTTCTCTTGCCCTTTTTGCCTACCCCATCCGCTGTGCACCACCATGCTGTCTCCGCCACAGGCGCGGATGCGAACATGCATCGTTCTGGCATCGCCGAGCGAGAGCTGCCGCTCCCCAACTGTGCAGAGCAAGAGCTGGTGTGCCTGGATGTGTGTGCACCACCATGCTGTCTCCGCCACAGGCGCGGATGCGAACATGCATCGTTCTGGCATCGCCGAGCGAGAGCTGCCGCTCCCCAACTGTGCAGAGCAAGAGCTGGTGTGCCTGGGTGTGTGTGCACCCCTTTTTGCCTATCCTATCCGCTGTGCACCACCATGCTGTCTCCGCCACAGGCGCGGATGCGAACATGCATCGTTCTGGCATCGCGATGGTGTTGCGCATGGTGCTTCTTCCGCAACGTCTACAGTCCTTTAGGCGCCGTGCGGCAGTCTTCATTGCTCGCTTACCGGATTCAGACGCCGGCGTTCAAACGCCCGCCTTGGCAGTCGCATGCTCGCAGAGCCACCGTCGCGCCCCCCGGACGCTCCATAGCACGTCCCCACTGTAGAATGGAGCCCGTTTTCCCGTATTTTCATCGCGCGTGCATCTTGAGTTGTCACGCCCTTGAGTGACTTCCCGCGCAAATCCGATGAAGTCCGAATTGCGCTCAGTGGGCTTAGATCGCACGAGAGAGAAAGGAAGAGACGGGCCCGTTTGCTTTCGCCTGGAGCTTCGGGTCACGTCCTGATCGACCAGAGGATGATATGTCTTCCATCATACAGCGGCGTGAGTAGGTGAGCGCGGCGCGCGCGGAGGGTCGACGAGGTACGAAGCTGCAAGACAAAGCGGGCTTGGAAGGTAGGCTCGCTTGGATTATCGTACGTGCAGACAAGGTCATATGGTAAGCGCAAGATCCCGGGCATTTGTGGTGGAAGGAGAGTCTTCGTAATACTAATCTGAGAGTTGTAAACAGTAAGTGCGAATTAGGCTGAACAGACGGCGGTGAGTGCGACGCGACCTCGCGAGGTGCGGCCAACAAGCTCGCGCGTAACGCCTGTCTTCGCATGAGCAGGTTACAGACATGGGCACTATGTAAGGTGCGTGAATAGATTCCCTCACGACCTGTAGGTAAGGTAGGCGTGAGCATGAAGAGGTAAGCTAGATGTGGACGAGAAGATGTGAGCATGAAGAGGTAAGCGTGTGAGTGCAAAGAGGTAAGCGCATGGGCGCGAAGAAGTAAACTAGGCGTGAACGCGGAGAGGTAAGCTAGGCGTGAACGAGGAGGTTAAAGTAGAATCTATGCGAAGAAAAGGTAGGGTAGATCAGTAGCAAGGACTCGGTGACAGCCCAAGCGCGACCAGTACAAAAATACTGCAGTGGTCTGCATGCGGATCTGGTTGCGCTGGGCGATCTGGTCGTCGTGCTGCTGCTGGCGGACCTCGCGTTGCTGGGTGAGCGAGATGTACAATGGCTTGGAGCTGATCATCTTGTTGTTCATCTCAGCGACAGCCTTTGTGGCTTCTTCGGTAGAAGAGAAGCAGACGAAACCGAAGCGCCACTACCTCAGGGATTCAGCCTTGTGCTATAGAATGTCAAGCCGCAACGTACCGCCTTCTTTAGAGAAAGAAACTGGATGCCCCGGACGTACTAAACGAACCGAGCGCATCAAGTGCGTCGTGAGGTGCAGTCGAAAGCATGTCGGCCTCGAGCTCGGCATTGTAGCTAGATGTGTCCAGCACATTGCTCCGGAGACCAGACATACCGAACGCATCGGGAGCACCATCGGAAGGGCCAGGGATAGATGTGCTGAGTGCACTGAGTGGCGCGCCAGTCGCTTTGAACGCTGGTGTGCCGCGCATATCCAATGGATCCACCGGCGTGCTGAGAGTCATGGGTGCGCTGGACATACAGCTGATGTTGGACATGTCGCACGGATAGAATGGGCTGTATGGCGGGGTTGATGCGCTTGTGCCAGGCTGACAAGGGGGTGCGACCAGGCCGTCGGGCGTACTGGACATTGGTACGCTGGGGGTGATTGTCGGGGAGCTCGAGGCAGCCATACCGGACCGATGCCATGCATCAGCGACGTCCGGGTGCTTTGCCAGCAACTCTCTCCACTTGCGTGCGCTGGCTTCCGGCTTCGAACACACGCTTGCAATGTTCCACTTCTTGTATTTGAAGTAGCCGCGCGTGGGCGGATGGGTGAGGTCGTTGTTGAAGAACTGCAGAGCCGCAGCAGCATCACGCTTATTGTCTTCTTCTCTGGTCTTCTGCAGGCGCGCGAGGATTGCTTGCTGGTTCAAATGCTTTCCTGTTGCATCGCTGTATTGAGACCAGAACATGTCTTCGGATGAGAAACGCTCGCGCTCCTCCACGATGGACTATATTCGAGCCGTGAGAGCCTGTTATTGATAGTGGGGAGACCGTGTGCACACACCTTCCACTTGTTCCATCTCGACCGGACGGCGTCCCACGCATGATTCTTGATTTGAGCTCTTCTCTGGTAGAACCACGGCCAGTGCTTGATCGGAATCCCTCGGCCGCCAACAACGAGAAGGTCGGACTGATGCCATTCCTTGAAGAGGGTTGATATATCATCAGCGAAGCTGGCGGAAGGCGGGTTGGGAACGGAAGTCTTGACGAATGCAACGCGCTCTCCGTCAAGGTCGAAATACAACAGGTTTTGAGGTGGGATCTCGCTAGTCGGAGAGGGAGGAGGGCAAGAAGCTGTCGATAACGCAGAGAGAGACACATTGCATGCGCTGGTATAGCCACTCTCTCCTCCAACTTCGGATGTAGCATATGCGGCCTGCACGTTCACACCCGGCGTGAATAGGATGGGTGGCTCTGAAGATCCATGCAGGGATCCAGAGTGGGCATGCTCTCGCGAGTGGCCAGCCCGTGGTTCGTTTGGGTTACGGATCTGTGTGGGACGCTCGAGAGTGGTATTCGAGCCCTGCTCCCGGGTAAATGCATTCATGGCTAGTTGCATTGGATCGAGCTTCGCCTTCACGAACTCGAAGCCATCAAGGATCCCACTATTGAGGTCAACCACTCGTCTCTCGAGTCGTCGAATCCCTGTAGTACCCTAGGAGTGCACTTTTGAGCTCCGCGTCTATAGGAGCCTTGAGCGTAACCTATACAAACCTTATCAGGGCTGCTATTCGCTGGGTTGCTCACGCCGGCGCTGGTTGGGTTAGGACTCTGGCTCGGGATGCTTTCATGGGTACTGGTAGCCACGCTCCTTTGTACAGCTGCACTCTCGACGCACTCTGCTTGATCACCTTGGCTGATCTGGGACCCTCCGCTACGTGCAAGTACTTTCGTCGCCTTGCAAACCAGCCAGCCTGGATCCGGACAATCTAGGAAAACCAATCTGGTGCTCACCCAAGCGTTGTTTCATGCAATGACGCCCTCCGGAATCGCTTGCGGCACTCTCACTCCTGCACCTCCTTTCTTGGGTAAGAATTCAAGCTGTGGTTCCTTTGCGCCGAACTGCGCTATGATTCTTTGCGCTGCATGGCTCGTTGTAGCACGTCTCCGCGAGATATCCCCTCGTTCACGCCCACGAGATGGGATGAAAAGGCTGGTAGTGAATCAGTTTATCTATGCTCTGTTTCAATACACAGAAGTGCAAACACACTGATTCCATTCAGCCGGATTCTCAGAAAACTCTCGGAGGCGCTGTATGAGAGCACCCTGCTTGCCTGATTTCGGGAGTCCATAGCCGCCAAGAAGCTCCTACAGTTGATCAATCTTCGGTTTCCGCTTTATCCTTCAGCAACAGCCAAATAGTGAGTTTTTCATCAGCATTCGTAGCATTGCGTAACTCACACATCCAGTTGAAATGTTTTCAAGGAGCGTTCACTCTTGTCGAGAGTCTGCCCAGGGCATGGGAGCGTGATTATCAATGGGTAGGTGATATCTTCGGGTTGAGCGTTTGTGCATACAGTCGAAGAAGCATCCGGATCAGAATTAGTAGGTGACATAGGGTACGGAGGATGCGTGTAAGAGCGAAACACATCTATGGGCGGGCAAGCAGGACTTTGTGCTCGCTACGCGCACCAGCCACCGGGTAGGAGGGGAGCAGCGATCACTAATTCGGCAGTGGAATGGAGAGCGAGCGTGCCCATTAAACACACTGCGACGTCCGTGCTCTGTGTCTCGTGCAGACCATACTCCCTCTCCACAACTGTTTTATCTTCCTGCTGTACGGTTTCTATTGGTATACTATGGATCACTCCGATGCTGCTCTCCTGGGTACGACTGCATGCCTTCAAAGCCTCAATATCAGTCTTGAAGAGATAGACGATGAGCGAGAGGAAGAAATCGAAGCCATGGAGGCCACTGCCGACTTCGAGGACCGACAGGCGAAGGATCCTACCTATATCCGTGCACCGGCGTGCTCAAATAAGAAGGCCAAGCTTGCACATACAGCAAACAGCCTAGAGTGGAATGTGGAGAGAGCGTAGTCATACCGAGCACTCTGAATGAGTATCGGCAGTAAGTGTTTTGTATTATTCACAGCGTAGGTCCGGCGTATTTAGGATACTCCATCGTCTACCTGAGGCTCTGGAACGCGTTTACAGAGTTCTGTATAGGCAACTGTCTAGTTACAGTACCACCGGATGAGCTTGATGCTTTTTGGAGAAGCCTTCCGGGCAAGTTGCCACTTTGGGTCGCTTCTTGGATTATGGAAAGGTATGCCATATGCTCGAGAGGTAGTATGCTCGATTGAACTTACCTGCACTGTTTCCTAGGGCTGACGACCATGATCCTTTTACTGGCGAAGCGAAGGATCCTTCAATCCCGCGTGTAACCTACGCCCGTGCACAGAAGATGCGCGCTGCTATTAGTCATAAATACGGGCGTGAATACAAACTCGGTACTCAGCCTTGGACCGAAAACCCACATAAACCGGGGACCTTCTCCAGGAACCCATCTCTCTCGGTCGTTGTGTCGCAGTACATGGTTAGTCTGCGACGGCGGAAGGTGAGTAACCACCCGTGCCTCATACGTATCTTGTGGTGGAAAGACTGAAGAATACTGGTGCGTAGGTTCGTGCTGGTGAGGTCGTAACCAGTGCGCGTGCGATCGACGAGGAGACGATGAAGAAGCTCTGGGAGTTCAATCGGAACTTCCCACGGGAAGAGCTCAAGATCAATTCACGTAAACGCAAACAGGAGAATTCAGAGCTGTGAGCAGGTTATAAGGTCCGACAGATGCTCCAAACGCTTTACACCATCTCGATGCTCTGCCTCCTCCGCTACGATGAGGCATTGCGCATCATGTGGTCGGACGTCGAGTTACTGGAGATGGACGGTTCGTTTGTGGTCAAATTGACACTTCCGTTTCGGAAGACCTGCCAAACCAGTGGTATGTACGTCCTACCTTGTTCGCGAGGCAATTACTGAGACTATTACTCCTGCATTGTTGTCTAGGAATTGCACCATTCTACTTGTGGCCTGACCCGGAACGTCCTTGGATGGACGCAGTCACCACGTTCGCGCAGTGGTGGACTATCTGTGTGAAAGAGATAGGCATCAAACCCACCGGCTATGTCTTTCGCTCTCGGATGCATTACGACGAGATCAATATGAAAGCTGATGCCCCAATGGTGAGCATGATCAAAGTCTATCTATAGGATGGTGGTGCTAATATCTTTGGACAGTCATCGGACAGCTTTTTAGATTGCTTTCGAAACAATATGGTTGATATCAACGTGGATCTGCGCCCGTACGGGATGCATTCCTTCCGTCGCGCTGGGTGTCAGTACCTCGCTATGGTGCTACGTTGGCCAATCCGCAACATCTGCACATGGGGTGGCTGGGCGGAGAACTTCGACAACCCAGGTACTATTTTCCAGTACCTGCTCTCTTGGGTGGATTCTCCTACAGTCGACAGGAAGGACTACTTTAACCCTAACCGCCTCGGAACTGATCCTTGTACTATGTGTGGCAGGACATGTCATTGCTCCTAATTGCTTACAATATGCCTCACGAAGTAGTAGAGATACAATAACATGAAAGCTACAAGTCGTCGTTCAAAGTAAGATCGATCACAGAACTGTCAGTGTCCTCATTGTCGTATGTTAGATCTATGACCTCCACGTTTGTTGCGTCGTTGGGCGGGATGGATACAGTGCAGATAGCACATGGGGGTGAGACGTACACAGCGTGGATGTAGGCGCGTGTAACACAAATGGTGTCGATGAGGGTCTTGTAGATGATGCTAACAGAGATGGCGGGCATGACGCAGGAGGAACAGGCGGGAGCGATGGACACTGAGCGGACAGTGACGGTGGTATCATCAGATGCAGCGAAGGAGGTCCTAGGGGTAATGCCGACGGACAAGATGCTTTGCCCGAGGTCGATGGGGCCGAGACCGCGTTGCTGTCAGACGATGCCGCGGCAGGTGAGGATTGCAGGCCTCGGATTTGTCGGCCATATTGATAGCCCAGGGAGGCAAAGTCTGGGTTGACAAGCTGAGGACGAGCGCGCTCAACAATGAGAGCTGAGATCTTGACTTTGGGCGGTTTTCCTGACTCTTCAATTGTTGCTTCTTCGCTGATTTTGGCACCACGTCGGTAAGCACGGAATCCGCGCAAGGACGTAGATACAGTGTCTGCAAAGCCACGATCAGTGAGCACTGCATGGCACATGGTGTACCCGATAGCGGCAGGCTCATCAACGGAAAGTACGTCGACATCGAGAAGATGGCGTGGCTATCGGAAAATTGGAACGTCGTAGCATGTAGTGACCAAAGACTTACTATTGAACGGGGACTTGCCAGTCCCTCAAGGATCAACATCCGCACAGCCTCCCCAGGCCACAGAGAAGTGCGGAATGTCTTCAAGATTTCGGCGCGACTTCCCCATGTGAAATACAACTCACACAGCTCGCCTATACGGGAAATGTTCATGGGACTGGGCATCAGGATGTCAGCGTAGCGCTCGGGGTTGAGGACGGTGGGTGAGCCGAAGAGTCGCGCAACGTTGGCATCCGGGAAGGTGTGTGGTACAGAGGCAGCAAGAGATGGGCATTGTCGACCGATGAGATTGCTAGGGTCGGTACGTAACTTCTCACACAGCGAGGATCGCCAGCGCGGCACAAATGTGGCCAGTTCAGCATCCGACGAGGAGAGTATTGCGGCATATAGTGAACGTCCTAGGCCATATCTAACGAGGCCTCGAGCGATGGTTGAGCCGCACCGTGGGAGACCAGACTGGTAAAGTATATGATGAGTAGACATTGGGCATTAAAAGGAGTGCTACTTACCGGGTCGTAGTCCGAGCCTAACAACAATGCAAGTAGAAGTAAATCGCCGCGGGAAAGGCCTTCATCGCGTAAGATGTCGGACGCACGATAGACAGCCAGAGTGTCTGTGTCCGTACGCTTGTAGCTTGGGCTATTGGGTATGGTCAGTCAGGATTGGCGTGAAATGTATACCAGCGTGACGCTTACTTTCGTGCAACCGTAAGCGCACCAAAGACGAGGGCGTCACTGTCCTCGGTGAGGACAAGATCGATAACGCCGAGTTGATTCATTCTGGCCATCTCCGCTTCGGCTTCACCAGCAGCCTTGATTGACATTAATATTGATCAGAACAAAGGACTCGGAGACGCACCTCAATCCACGCATACCCAAAAGCCCTGGCGAACTGTTGCATGCCTTCCGTGAGCCAGTGCGGTGCAGTCTTGACCTTCTTCTTTCTCTTCATATGTGGCCGGAGGGGTCCATCGACGACGAAGATTACGTGTAGGGGGCGTTCGGCGAGCATGGCTAAGCGGAAGAAAAATGTTCAAAGTTCGGGGTTTTCACCGGCCTGGGCATGGCCCTGGAGAAATACTTGCTGAAGTTGCTGAACCCAAATACTGAGTGTCCGTTAGCTGGGATAGTAGCGTAGTAGGAGAGACCTTGCCTGACATCCACGCCAACTCTGGGCAGTCGTCCACTGTGGGCTTCAAACCCTTCCCTGATGCCAAGAGTCCTCAGGGACTGATTTTCGACCGCCCTCCCTAACAGCTGTATGATATGAGCCTGAGCAACAGATCAATGAGGCGCGATTGGGACATACTTTCCAGAGGCCTTGAATACCCATCGTTCAAGTGGTACGTTCGAGGCGATGGTGGGGATGGGGGAGGCCGCAGCGTGCCCAGAGGATGGCGGGCAAGTCATGATGACCGTAGAATGCAGACTAGAGAGCGTACGGAGGTGGATGCCGATGGACTGTCGTCCCGAGGGACTGTGGACGTAGCTTGTCGAAACAGCTGTGGTCCAAGCTCCCACTGGGTAGCCCGCAGAAAATGGGGGGTACGCAGCCCACTGCGACCCGGAGCATCCACAGCCTCTCGTGGGAAAGCGACAGTCCACTCGGCTTCTTCGGCACGGGCGGTGCAATTGGTACGCGTTCAGCGCCTCGGCACTGTAACCAGTCACGGTGCTCAGAATGTCTTAGACGCCCATTTACGTTGTTCACAGCTGGCCAACAGCTGGCATGCCGCTAGCCCGCTCAGACATACACACCATTATGCTGGTGATGTGAATTAGCCGGGGGACCGTGGACGGTCGGGGGTGCAACTCTACTTCTGGGTCTTTGCTTTCTTCTTGGATGGTTGGCCAGTCATCCGGCGGTGGATCGTGTTGAGCAACTGTACACACCGCTGGTGATGCGCAATTTGCTGTGCGAACTTCATGTTCTTATTTGTTCGTGCATAGAAATGTTTGAGGCGGTGGTGTTCGAGCTCGGACTTGTCGCCCATATTATCTAATAGACATAAGGATACTGGAGTAGTACTTCCTGTCTGTGTGGTCGTGTTCTCTACCGTGCCGAAGTGGCAGATGGTGGTTGCGTAGTCACCAAGCTGGTGCAGTTTATATGTACTCATATTAAACACCTTGTTCTTGGTACAGCCAGAGGTAGCCACCATGCCCTTGCTGCCTGCCTTGGCACGTCGAAAGTGTGCAATCGTTTCCTTTGGGAGCTCCTTTGTACTGAACACCCCACAGACCTTCTGCTTGAACTTCTGCAGACTGTCCCCGAGCGCCATTGTCGCTAGCTCTAGGCGGTTGAGGGTGCTCTCTGAGTGCAAATGGAGTTTTGCAAGGGCATGCCAGGCCGCGAGGGTGTACAAGTGGATACTGCAGCTTGCACGGCGCTTGTCGCCGGCACGTTTCGCGATTTTTTTCGCACACTCCGTGCCTCTACCTCCCTCTTGTACTTCGAACAGCGATATCTCCTTTAGTTCTTGTCCGCTCGTCCTAATTCTTTCTGTTCTGGATTCGCCTCATCTGCGCGCAGGGCACGGTACCATTTTCATGAAAATCTGACCGCTGTGACGATTTGGCCTCTTCTACCGCCCTCCGACCGCCCTTTCCCGCACTCGGACAGCGATCCCGCCCTCAAGTCACAACCGTCCTCGATGGAAGTAGCTGGTACACGCTCTTGGAGCATATACGGAGGGCATAGCACCGAATTGGTACGCTTTGAATGACCCATATTCTACCTCTCCACCGCTCCCTGCGAACCACCGTGCCCCTTCCGAGTCCTGTCCCCCGTGCACAACTGTTCCTCCTTGCTTTGTCTGGGTAACTGTAAACAGTTGGTAGCGCGATGGTGATGATTTGTGCTACAGGATTCATACAAGAATCAAGACATGTACGAGTGCCAATACCAACCTGACCATGTGCTCGTTTACATAGTCAGCTGCGTGTACATGATTGTAACTGGATTTGTCTGCCAAAGCTTCTCGGCACTGTGTGTCCACCTGTCCTTACTTCTGTAGCTGTATTATAAATGAATACATTGTTCGTTATGTATACCGGCTGCCTCAAAGTGCACCGAGTGCTCATGGCTATTGCATATCCTCCACCGTTGATCTCGCTCCACAAGCGCCCGCATCTCTTTCTTCCACTCGTCCATCCATATACCCCGCAGCTCCAATCTGTCCATTCGTTTGTTTCTTAATATCTCTTGTGTCCTCTTGACATGGGGAGTGCCAAAAATCGTAGAAAACCAAAGAAAAAACAAGAGGTGCCCCAACCGCCTCCGCCGCCGCCGCTGCCCAAGAAGCCACTGCCCAAACCGCGTCCTATCAACAAGAAGCGGGCCAGTCAAGAGTCATCAGTGCAAGACAGCGAAGCTATTGCTGCCGCAACGCTCGCGTCGCTACGCGAGATCGCAGCGGCCACGACATCTGTAGCCGCTGACGAGCCACCTCGGTCTCAGGCTGCTGGTGATGGTATTCCGGACGGCCCAGTGCTACATGCCGCACGCGAGCTCATTGGCGAGTGTGGCTTTCCGGAGGAGGTTGAGGAGGTTGAGGAGGATGGGGAGGGGGAGGAAGACGAGGGTGAAGAGGAAGTTGAGGTTGAAGAGGACGATAGGAATAACACAACGCTTGCCGGTACGTCCAAGTCTGAGCTCAAGCGTGCACGGACTTCAAGATCCTCATTCATACTACTTGCAGACAAGGCCATCAAGGCTGCAATTCAGGCGTTCCTTGCAAGCAAGTCACAGAAACCGACGGCGAACACCAGCACGCGCCACTTCGCAGAAGCGGCCGAGCCATCAGATGATGATAGTACAACAGAAGAAGGTCAGATTCTGTTTGCTTGCGACCGACTACGTTCGTCACTGACATTTCACATAACAGAATCATACGATATCTGCTTCAAGATTCCGTGCGGGCAGGCCGTCCAAGAAGTGCGAATCCGATCAGATGTCTCTTGGAAGTTTGCCCGTGATACATTTGCACGGAAGATGGGATGCGAACCCTTGCTTATCCGACTAGCATACATCCTACCCTGGGAGCAGAAGGGAGGGCGCAAGCCAGCACCGACACTCCTACAGCACGAGGACGAGTGGAATAGTCTCAAAGAGCAAGTGGATGCCCACATCAAAGCTGAGAAGTCGAAGAACCGTGGCCATGGGCATGTCAAGCCGTTTTTTATCACCTTATCAACAATAGGCGATAACGGATCTCAGGTGCGTACTTGTATTCCTTCATATGGGTCAGTCACTCACAGTGAGAGCAAAAAGACGTCGAAGACCACCAGTGCGGTGAACGGCATACCGCCCAGTTCAGTCCAGAACAAAGAAGATGCTCCGCAAAGCAAGCTGGCGAAGATTGTGGAGGAGCTCGAATGACGCCAGTTCTGTGCAGCATGTCAAAAACCGTGTGTCGTGTTGCTGCCCAATGTCCATCGCCATTTGACTATGAAGGCATTGAGCAAATGGGCAAACATGGTGGTACGTCTCATATGAAGTCTCACCGATGTCGCCTCTGACACACGTTTAGATGCTCGGTAGCGCCTCTATGATTGACTTCCCCAAGCAACTCATTCCTGACCTTGGCCCTCCGATAACCATGTGTTCGGGTCCGGGTCCAACCCAGGCCGCCGCCGAGGGAGACCCAGCATTACACGGGACTTCTTCCGGTACGACTTCGGGTCCGGGCGTGGCTGGCGAACGTTCTGCGGCGGCACCTCCAATCGCCGTCCCTGGGTCAGCCACCACTGTCCCTACAGCAAATCTCACCTCACCGCAGACTATTCTGCATGCTCTCATGATGGCATTGAACCCATCCCTGGTGTCATCTTCTGGATCATCTCTCTTGGGCCTGCCACATGGTGCCGCTCAGGCAGGACACATGCTTCCATATGGCGCTCCTATGCCTACTGCTGCGCCATTGGGTCTCCCTTGCGTTGTGCCAACGACGTCACCATATCCTGGATACCCCCCTGTTTCTGCTCCCTATGGTCATCTGCTTCCAGCTCCTCCCTTTACGGTTGACAATATCGGACGATTGCCCCGTACACCACGCCACTATGAGCGTCACTCCCCATACACTCCTCGTCGCCATGTTCCACCTTCTCCAGACTCGTCTTCTCCAACCTCTTACCGGCGTCATGAACGATGGAGGTCTGACATCAGTCCAACCAGGCCCCATCGTCGCCGCCGCTACCGTGATGACAGTCAAAGCCCTGACTCACGGTCACGCCGTCGTCGCCGTAGCCGGAGTTCAAGCCCCGGTCCTCCGCCCTTGGATCGCCGCCATGGACACCAACTACGTTATAGGAGCATGAGCCCTGCTGCACGCACAGAACCAAATCCACTGCTGTCCGACTGGCTCCGTGATCTTGATGAGGATCCAATCCGTGGAGTAGACAATCAACACTATGTGGGATGGGTCCAATCCTTTGCTGCCCACTCAATTCTCCGTCTTGATGACCTTCGTTCTCTTACACCTGATGGGTTATGTACTCTGATACCAGACATGCCACTCGGAACTGCATTGCGCTTAACTCGATGGGCTGCTGATGATTTTTCTCGTTCATTTAGAAGGATGCCTGATGGTGATCAGCTACCGGAGCAACCTACTGAACAGTACTACTAGATTTTCGGGGCCCTCTCTGATAGCACGTACTGCACACACATTCATTTTTCGCTTCTACATGTACTGAGCATTTTTAATCGCTGCGAGCATAATACAATTTGTTGTCAATAAACCACATACACATGGGACGCAATGTGCTAGATGTAGCGACTGTGTCGGAAGAATGACTCGGCTTGTTCAGCAGTAATGGAGTAAATCATATCAAAGAGTAGATTTCGGATCTCGAGTTCATCTGCAGCTTCCGTTCCTGTGGTGTTTGAGCGAGCGAAATGTGGAAAATTGCGACAGAAGTATGCTTTCATGATCGAGAATGCCTGTTCTATAGGATTCAAGTCAGGCGAGTATGCCGGCAAGAACTCAACCCGCATTCCACTAAATTCAATATTGAGCTGTTAGTGATGCATAGGGTACATGAGCCTTGAGATGCTCACGTACCGGGATTGAATGAGTTCAATGATTTCCGGTGCCTTATGAATTCTTGCATTATCCATGACAATGACCGACTTCGGGGCGGGGTATGGCTGCATTTGTCTCAATAGCCCATCAATGAACGCCATGAAGCGTTCCGAGTTGAACGAGCCCGCAACAATCTCACACCAAATGACGCCGTCGAGGCTCAACGCAGGGAGTATTGAGTACCTAATGAAACACTAAGTCAGGACGTGTGCACTGTCCCAGCGTTGAATCACGTACCGTTTCCCTCGCACGTAGAAACAACTCTGGTATGCCCTCCTTCCCTTCAATGCCCAAGCATGTCCGCGATATGAGGTGCGACGGTCGAACGAACTTTCATCGACGAACACGAGTTGGTTCGCTTCGTAGTTGAGTCCCATCTGAATTGTATACTGCAATCGTCGTTCCCCATTGCGTTCAAGAGCACGCTTTGATAGCTAGTTCACAGTGACGAGGGTGAGCTGACACAACTTCCATCATGCATACATCCCTACCTTCTTGCATGTGAATCCTAGCGTTTTGAGAGTACGCCAGACCGTGGAGATAGATACCGAGACACCGCACATATGCTCAAGTTGATCTCTCATCTCGAGAAGGTACACGTCGGGTGAGTGTTGGAGGAACGTTGTGAGATACTAGGGTATACTATCAGCGTTGCACCTTCCTTCAGTGATTGAAGCATCACAGACCTGAAGGTGTTCTAGCTGAATTTTTGAGTTGGGAAGAGATAGGCGCATACGGGGGCCCACATCACCGGTATCTCTATGGAGCCTCAGGATCCGCTGCACGGTGCGCAGGTGCAGGCCGGTCAATTGTGCAATTTCTTCGAGTTGAGCCCATGCTGGTTATGCATGTAGACAAGTACCCAGCGCAGGTCCGTTGACAGAGGTTGCGTTCTCGCCATGGAAGTGCTGGTAGTGGTAGTGATCAGACGTCGAGCTGATCGATCGCCACACAGCCCGCTCATAGGTGCATTCAAAACGATGTCTCCCCACGGAATATATGCATATGCAAGCAGCAATGATTCATATCGGAAACGATACACATTACGAGTACAGGACAGTAGATTTGGGAGAAGAGACAGGGGGGGAGCACGGTGGTTCGCAGGGAGCGGTGGAGAGGTAGAATATGGGTCATTCAAAGCGTACCAATTCGGTGCTATGCCCTCCGTATATGCTCCAAGAGCGTGTACCAGCTACTTCCATCGAGGACGGTTGTGACTTGAGGGCGGGATCGCTGTCCGAGTGCGGGAAAGGGCGGTCGGAGGGCGGTAGAAGAGGCCAAATCGTCACAGCGGTCAGATTTTCATGAAAATGGTACCGTGCCCTGCGCGCAGATGAGGCGAATCCAGAACAGAAAGAATTAGGACGAGCGGACAAGAACTAAAGGAGATATTGCTGTTCGAAGTACAAGAGGGAGGTAGAGGCACGGAGTGTGCGAAAAAAATCGCGAAACATGCCGGCGACAAGCGCCGTGCAAGCTGCAGTAATGATCGCATCAGAGTGGGGAGACAAAAGGCCTTCGAAGATGGGGGTAGCACACTGTAAGAGGTCCTCGTAGTCACACGCAACCAGTTTCTTAAAATCTGTGTCGTTGGCACCAAACCTGTGGTTTGTGTTGCGTCCGAACGTTGGTACCTTCGAGTAACTGAAGAACATGTATGTAAGTCAGTGATGGTAGGCAGCATGGCGACCATCTCATGACATACTGGCTGTCCATTTCTTGCACACATCGGCCTCGTGCGGCAAACAGGATCTGGACTAAGTGGATGGCCGTCGCCTTCCAAACGCCAAGTTCAAACTCTTGCAGTAGATCCAGCATGGGCATGTAGTATATATCGAATACGAATTGGGCCAGGCAGGTAGAGAACGTGCTCTGTTGTGCATAACGTATATAGGAAGTGGCCACGTGTACTCGTATAGGAGTTGAGGATGCTGCACCAAGGATGCCCCCAGGTGGAGTGCCGAATTGGAAGATATTGCGGCGTGCTGTCACAATATTATGGCGCAGGTGCTCGTTGTCCTTCTGCCGTTGGGTTGCCCGTGTCTGCATGCCGCTCTTGGACCCCATGAGATAGACCTTATCCTTACTGACCCGACAGTCTGTACATGGGCACCGTGCGAGGAATTTGGTGCATGTGAGTAGGCACCTGTGTGGCCAGAACTCAGCTGTGGTTGCTACCGTTCGGACAAGGGTACTACACCTACTTTTCAGGATAATCAGCAGCATAGGTTAGCGTGCGTGGAAAGATCCTTCGTACAATGCCATCCCCGCACCCAATAAAGACACCATGGATGTACGCCTTCACAGACTCATCATCCAGCAACAGAAGCCAAATGGCCTGCATTAATTCGCACTTGCAGAAGCGTAGCATGGCGGCAGATGCAGGCTCCCTATATGCTGCTTCGTAAGCACTTTGGATATTGGGAAGGAGCTATGGGACAATACCAGCAGGTTAGCTTAGGCTTCACCATGATGGAAGGGTACCATACCGGAGGGATGTATGTAAGATGGTGTGCGGAGAATGATGTCGGACAAACACGCATGTATTTCGACAGGCTGGATGACTTTCCGTAAGACTCTAGAATCTAGAGTTGCCTCTAGATTTCAGAGCGGGTCAACAAAATGTGTCGGAGCTCGAAAGCTGCCCCACATGCAAACACCCTCCTCTATTCCGCTTAGTCAGCCAACGTCAGGCTCACGTATAAGACAGTTTGTTGATGAGGAACTTTCCAAGAGGGTCGGAAGTATGGTTTTTGCCCTGATTTTTTTGCCTTTTATGTCGTTTAGAGCCGTTTAGAGACGAGATTTAGATTTAGAAGGACCCCCTCCTCTAAACACAACAAGCGCCCGAAATCTAGAGTCGAGTGCGGACTGTCAATCTGTCTTCGGATCTCGTCCCACCTACCGGATTTGAACAGGTCATGGAGATTTAGAGTCAACTCTAAAAATCTAGAGTCTTACGGAAAGTCATCCGCTTAGGAACCAAAGGTATATCGGCCAGAGCGATGCAGAACCAAAGTTGGTGGAGTGTGTTGAGTCTGGTGCGAACATCAGGGGGACTGGGACATACTCCATCTCTGGGCCATCACCTGGTTCGCGGTCTTCACGAGCTTTCATTTGTATCTTCCCGTTCTCCGCAAGCAGCGCGTCCGCGGTGTATGCATCACCATAAAGCCATTCAGGAGGAGGTGGGACAGAGGGTCCAGTGCGAGGCTTTGGGTGATGGAAGAGCTTGAATGGTATCCAGTGGAACACTTTGGATGGAGAGCCGCAGCAGGCTGCTTTAATAACATCAAGCAGCAGTCGGTGATAGATGCTGTGGGCTTCTAGTTCTGGGGCAGACTCCTCGCTATCGCGATACGTATCTTGACGCTAGCTTCTCTCCATCCATCTGCAGCTGCAAATGGCCTGGGTCGCTCATCGTCCTTGTCCAGACGGTCATTCTCACAGACAGCATCGAAGTCGGAGATATGTTCCATCCGAGACTCCGGAGCTAAGAAGACGTCCTGGATGAGTCTGTTGAGCTCAGATGGCATCTTCTGGCTACAGCCAATGTATGAGGCGAAAAATGGAGATGTTGGCGAAGGGGGCAAACACAGTGGCTGCCTTGTTGCGGAGGAGCGTGAACACCTGGGATCCAAATGCATTCAATGGTGTACATCCATGGTCATTTACGATGGTTTGGGTGTGGGTAAGGAGGTTGGTGAACACGTCAATATTGAGGCCCTCCTCAGGATCGTGTTTTGGCAGCTTTGGATATCGATGAAAATGTTGAACTTGTTCTGGTGTGTATCGATGGGCGCTGGCTCGGGTGTGGGCTCAGAACAAGACTCAGCCTCATGGATAGAGGAGGTAGCTGCCGATTGAGATGGGTCAGGGATAGGTGGGCGATGCGGTGGGCATCGGAGAGTGTGAAGACCAGCATAAGATGCCGGAGCCATATCAAGAACGCAGTGAGGCGGTCGGCACATGCGGCCTGCACGCATGAACATCAGCAAAATGGTACACCTGTTTACATACATAGTCAGACCTAGTTATGCGTGAGCAAGCATTGCAGACACAGTCTGGTGAGGGAACGCATTGCGTTGACGCTGCAACTGAACACTGGTAGCTTGGCTACGATTAGATGCCTGTTGTATACCGTGCCTCGCGCTGAAAAGGACAGGCCTGCAAGGCAATTGTGGCCAGTGCAAGGTTAGCTTTGCAACACTGGGCGAGTTCTGCAAAGGATGGGGGAGCTAGGAGAATAAATGTGTCTGGGCATTCATACTGCTTTGGCGCTTTTTGTGATGCTTAGCTGGTTCACGCATCGGAATGCACAGATTCATGTGTACAAATGCCATCTATTAGATCTGTCAAAAGAGTATATACTCTACAACATGAGCAAAGGGGCAACTATATATAGCGTAGCCGAGATAAAGCTGCAGACAGGGGCAAATACGAGCACTGGCAAGAGCCTGAGGGCACGAGACAGCGCAAGAAAACGCGAGAGCAGGAGAGGACGCGGCAGAATGCGAGAGGATACGAGAGGGCGCAGGAGGACACAAGAGGATACGAGAGGGCGCGAGAGGACACAAAAGGACGCGGGAGGGCACGAGAGGGCGTGAGAGCACGTGAGAGCATGCGAGAGGATCTGGGACATTGCTTGCAAGAGAACGTGAGAACTTGAGAGGACGTGGCAGAGTACAGGCACAAGAGCAGAGAGTTGCCTGTAGTGCATGATCATGGGCATGGCTGGAGGAACAGGACGGGGGTGTAACACTTACCAGGGATCTCCAGGATGCCACTTGCATGTGCTGCATTGCAGCAGCCTTTCGTGCCCTCTTCTCCTTGTGCTAACGTGCATGCAGCTCCTCTGCAACAGCCATGGGCCCGCTTCCACGTATGGGACAACCTCCACTTTGAGTGTCGGGCACGTTGGTGAACACTTGTCTGTGAGGAAAGACTGGCCGCATGTTAGTACACTTCGCGTGGATAACAACAGTATACGCACTTCTGCCACCACACCAACGTCTCGCAGCACCATTCCGATTCCTTGTCTGAGAACAGACCAACGAGCTCCTCGTAGAGCTCGTGGCTGTCGAATCCACCGACGTCGACTGTCGACCAAGCCGTTCGGCTGGTCAACTCGTATTGAACCTGGTTGGGATGAGGGGTCAGTAGAGAGTGGTGGAGTTATATGCATGCATACCTGGACAGTGGTATACGCCAGTGTACGCGGGGTAACTTTGAGGAAGCTGTTCGCCCATGCGATAGGTGGACAGCCAGATGTCTTCTCATTATGGCCGGTGGGAAGCCGAGCGGAGCTAGGCCCGGTCCATAACGATTTGTAATACTGGAAACAACGATTAGCGAGCAAACCATGCACACGGGCATCACTGACCGTTAGGAAGTACGGGCTCCACAGCAAGCCTTTCAGGCTGTCCTCCGGGTCGGCCAGATTCTGATCGTAGAGGAAGGAGGGGAAGTTGCCCCCTTGCAAGATGAATTTGTCGTCGCCCTCCGGGCCTGCAAGGACCATTTGGCAGAATCTGCAACGTCAGATGAAGTGGTGATATGAGTATACTGGAGGGATTTACTTACTCTAGTGCGTTGTCATCAAAGCGTAGGAGGTACTTCTGCGGACATAGCATCCGTGCCGTGTACCCATCACACCAACCCCAAAGGAACTTTGGAAGTTCCTGCAGCGCGTCCTTGAAATCCTCTATGCGCGAGTCCCTCAAGTAGGATATCACTCGGTCGTGGAGGGCTCCTCCATCATCCCCACGAACAGCGTTCACTCGTGCAGTTATGTGGGTGGGCATTATGTCTATGGTGGATATAGCAACGTGTACTCACGTAGTTGCTCAGTACCATGAGGCCATCACCATCAGTGGGCGATGCCCATACCGCAGGTGCACCTGCGAGACAAGCGGGAGGTGACGAGCAGAACGCCCGCATAGCTGGCGCCGAAACAGACAGAGAGCAGCATATGCACCTGGAAACCCAGGGAGAAATGGCTGGGAATGAGCCGAGGATGCCCCGCCATGTGCGGAGGAAAAAAGACAAAATTGCGCAGAAAATGACAACGATGATGGCGACCCTAAACATAAACGGTTTCGGGAATATGATACCAGACCATCCCGATAACAAATGGGGGCGCCTGTACAGAACGATGAAGGATGAAAGGATAGGGATACTGCTCCTACAAGAGACGCATCTCACGGAGAGGCGAGTAGCTGACATACACCGAATGTATGCTGGAAACATCAAAATATTCCACTCGGCCCATCCACTTACCCCGACGCAGAAAGAGGGGGTAGCGATCGTCCTGAACAAAAAACTCGTCAGTGACGTGAACGCAAAGATGGCTGTGATGATACCGGGCAGGGCCATACAGCTGGCAACATCCACGAGGGGAGAAACACGGAATATCCTATGTGTCTATGCGCCAACATCAGACGGCGTAGCAGAGAGGTGTACCTTCTATGAACAGCTAGCACAGTTCTATGAAAACCACCCAAATGTGCCCACTCCGCAACTAATGGCGGGAGACTTTAACAACGTTGAGGATTGAATAGACCGACTCCCGATATCCGAGATAATAGACAGCTCCGTAACGAGCTTAGACAACCTAAAAATAACGCTCGGTGTGATGCTTGTCGATGGATGGAGGAGAACGTACCCAGACGAGCGAGACTACTCGTTCCACAGAGGAACAGGAGAGGCGGCAACGATGGCGCGACTAGACAGGATATATGTTAGACCGGAAGTCTTCGACTTTGTGAGGGCATGGAGGATAACGCAACCGGGCGTTAAGACTGACCACCTCCTAGTATCTGTACAACTAGCCACACCGGATACACCGGAAGCTGGACCGGGAAGACCTGTTATCCCACTCGCCCTGCTGAAGCATAAGAAACTGGCAAAGAAGATGAAGACAAGAGGCCTCGAAGCGGAGGCAGACCTTGCCCAAATGGAAGCAAGTGGCCAGCGCACCGAGGAAAAGAACCCACAGACGATCTTATGTAGTATGAAGATGGACTGGATGAAGATGGCCAGAGAGCACGAGCGTGCAACGATCCCGAAGCTCCTGAAGGAGATCAAGGAGCTGGAGGAACGACTAAAGGAAGTAAAAGGGGACACGTGCAGAAGTGAGTGAGTGCGAGCTGATGATGTCAATGCACTTACCAGGCAGATCCAGCAGCGAAAGGCGGGCCAGTTGAAACAACAACAACAGCGAGCACGAGCTAAGCATCGCGTTGACGGAGAAAGGCCTACGACGTACTGGATCAGCACAAACAAGGAGCGCAAACCACGAGAGCTCATACGAGCTTTCGAGAAACCAGACGCAGACAACAGAACCGTGTATGAAACGGACCCTAGAAAAATGGCCGAAATGGCACGCGCGCACCATAATGGGATACAGACCGAGGGCATGAATGCTATAGACCAGGGGCAGAGGAGTAAGGATATCGAGGAGGTCCTGGGAAGCATCGACGCGCAACTCACAGAACAACAGGTAGAGAAGTCGCACTAGATCAGGAAAAAGCCTACGGCAAGATCGCCCATGACTACCTAACATGTTCTCTTCCCTTGTTCCTAACTCTTATGGTAACTCTCTGTGCCCGACATATGCTTAAGCGCTAACATACCCCATTTAGTAATCTACATAAAACCCGCTATTGATATGTAGGGAATGAGAACATGCCGGACGTGCTGGTTTTAGGAGCCTGAACCAACCTCAAACCACACCGTCTGCCAGCAGTGCGCCCAGAGGGTCGTCAAGTCACATTAGGCAACCCATCAACTCCACCAATCTCTGGCCTCGGGCATCCATCGGAAAGATGTTCACTTGAGCTCGAAGAATTGAGCAACCCTATTGGCACAGCCCAGCCAGCATGGGGCAGTGCAGATGACAGCAGGGGTGATGGTGCATGGGAGATTCTGAGAAGATCCAAATTTCTTACATAAATTCTGATAGGGGCCAGGGCAAAGGGTTTTTGGGTCGGAGGCGAATATAAATACATGTTTGCAATGCAGGCCTATGTTGACATCTTTGCACACAGCATGTCTTCTCGCAAGCAGAACAAGAGGCAGAGGATGCCAAC
Source organism: Cubamyces sp. BRFM 1775 (assembly GCA_022385745.1). Taxonomy (NCBI): domain Eukaryota; kingdom Fungi; phylum Basidiomycota; class Agaricomycetes; order Polyporales; family Polyporaceae; genus Cubamyces; species Cubamyces sp. BRFM 1775. Next base: position 13,719 of record MU278627.1, on the reverse strand, counting down.
CCGCAGATCCTGCAGCAAGCGGAGTATGGACAGGGTTGGAGATACTTCTGTGGAGCATTGCATCTCGCCAGAAATATTTTCGACATACCTGGAGATCGGTAGCGTAACCTGTAAGCATTTCTGAGCTCTACTCTATTTGGCCTTTGGCTAACCAAAGAACAGTACCAACGGTAGATGGGCAAAGTACAGAAATCATTAGGGTTGGCGATATGTGAGTGGCATGTAGCTAAAGCTTACATTTTGCTCATTTTTACAAAGCATCGTAACTTTGCCTACCTGCCCAGCACCACAGAGGGATGGTGGAAACATCTCTAACCATGCTATTGCGAGCATAATAGGGCGGGTGACCCCTGCACCAGCTACCCAAGCCGTACAAGAGCAGGAAGAGATCGAAGATCTCTTTGGCAGCGATGTCGAGAATATCGAACTGCTCTACCATGGCTTTCCCGCACAGGGATATAAGGCTACTTGTAAGGTCCAAGAGCTTTGGCATGCACGTGTTACCTCGCTACGCGATCATGAAGGACAGGTAGGCTGGGTATAGCTCTATATAAATCACCCTCTGACACTCTTTACAGAGGTTCGCAAAGCTTACATGGTTCTACCGGGTGGGCGACCTTAAAGGACTGCGCCTTGGCAGGCAGACCCGAGCCTATGTTAAGACTTTGGCATCGGCAGAGCTCGTGTACTCCAACCATTTCACCATCAACTCGGTGGAATGCATTTTTGGCAAGAGCCCTATGGTTGAGTTCACATTGCAAGCTATAGATTTGCGAACTCTTGGGCGCAACGATACCTTCACACGGGGTGATATGCTCATCATAGACGACAGTGGTTGTGTGCAGATGGAGGTAGGTGCTAATATATCTTTGCAAAATGTTGTTCTCACCCAAATGTCAGAGACTGCAAGAGATTTGTTGGGATGATGGTTGCAAGCTTGGTCGCACATATACACCAGGCAGTGATGCCATCCGCTTCTGCGACAATCCTAACTGCCAACGGTGGTTCCATGCTATATGTGTGGAACAATACCAAGCCAGCTCGCAGCCTCCCGAATGGCCCAAGGCAATCTCAGAGGGTCTCTCCATCTCCAAAAACAGGGACCAGCATCGCCATCCACTTCTGGTAAAGCTTCTTTGTTCGCCGATCCAGCGTGCTCCACCTGCATTTTGGACTGGCCAGCATAGCAGCCAATTCGACCATCCTCTGTCATTTGAAAAGGCAATCAAGGCAGCACGGGATGGATGGGCAGAGGACAAGAAGGATATGGGGACGAAGGAGTGGATGAAACAGGTTCTAGAATATCAGGATGGGGAGGCAAGTGATGCCGAGTTGGAACGACGCATCTGGCAATTCAGCCAGCTAAAAATTCCTGCCTACTATGTCTGCCCTCGTTGTGGTTCGGTCTTGTAATGTGCTTTCGAAATCATGATGTGGTGTTCACCATAGAATGGGGGGTGTGTATGATGAGCACCTCCCACACTGCCAACTCCAGCAACTTCAGCAATAGGCATGGAGGAGGCAGCTCTGTACAGTTCACCTTCAATCACTTCAAACCTGCTGTTAGGACCGTGCAGTCCTGGTCAACTCCGACACGAGCGGAGGAAGCGGAGCAGAGGGCGGAGTCGGAGAAGGGGCGGACCAGCACTTGGTGAGGACTTCTGCGAAGCTATTGGCAATGCACGGGTTATTTCTTAAGTGTCCTCTATTTGGGACGGACTGGAGTGTTGAGCAGGGCTTGTTACGCAGTGGAAAGCCCCACTAGCTCACTTACCTGTAGAGCTCTGAGTAGAGGCACACGTAGTGGTTGAAGGTTAAGAGCGGCTTGTTGTACTGTTCCTACAGAGCAGTCTTATATACATGTACACGGAGGCTATGATGTAATACTGTATAGCACGATGTCACGCTACGTAGTACCTCAGCCACAGTATCCGGAACTTTCTCCAGGAGACTGGTAGCCCCATGTCCATTCCCGCTTACTAGCCTGCTATTAGTCAGCGCCTAATGCGCGTCTAGTTCAACATGGAGCCGGGTGGGAACGGATTTGAGGCAGAGGTCAGATGAGGCAGGGTAGGAGTTAGGACTGAGGGGAAAGGGAACAGAACTGAAGAGGGAACTGAGGAAGGAGACTGAGACGAAAGGATGAAGACTAGGGTCGAAGACGAAGGTCGGGGTCGGAGGTCGGAGGTCAGACAAGAGAGGTGGGTTAACGAGATTTCCAAACTGAGTAGCTACTACATTCCAGCACAGTATTTATACGTAGCTGTAATCCTGTTAGAATCAGTAGGAGATGTACTAGATAGGAAATGTTGGAACAAAACATTAGGTAGAAAATGCCAAGAGATAAGACCTATTGTGAAGCCCAGATAGCAAGGCCTCATGTAGATGGGGACCATAAGGGTTATCTGAGACATAGAGGTCATGGGTTGAATGAATGGAGAAATACAAGTAAGAGCAGAGCAGAGAACGGAGGATGCGGACACCGGAGAAGCAGAGATTGGAGAGCAGAGAACGGAGAAGGTGGAGGTCGGACATCGGAGGGCGGACTTGGGGTTGGACTTTGAGGTTGTGGCACAGATTGTAACACTAGCCCCAAACACAGTTTAACCACTGGGCTTCAATAAAGGCTCAGTAAAGCATTAAAAACCTTTAGTGCTAATACCTTTTGTAGTGTCTGACCTGGGCACACCTGATGCGACATCTGCCAGTGATGGTCGTCATCAGTGACCAATCAGAGCAAGACATGGTTTCTCTCCTCTCAGTTCCCCTCAGCCCCCAATACTGGGCTGATGCGGACATGGAGCTGGCAGTGGAAACTGTACACGTTGCAGTCCAGATGGACTAGGGGAGGAATTGGAGGACACTGAGGAGGCAGAGCACGGTTACGATGGAGTATATTCATGCAGGTATACATTGATGTGATGTTCATGCCGGAAGCTCAAGGATACAGATACTTGGTCACCGCCAGAGATGATTTGGCTCATGTGGCAGAAGGGCGAGCATTGCGTAAGATTACCTCTAAAGCCCTATCCAAGTTTATATAGGAAGAGATCATCTGTCGATATGGGCATATAGCAGAAATTGGGACCAGCAATGGATGAGAATTCAAGGGAGCAGTAGAAGTTCTTCTCCGACAGTATGGAATTCCTCAGATCAAGATATCCCCTTATAATAAACATAGCTCTGGAGTCGTTGAACAAGGACACTTTACGATACATGAAGGTACTTTAAAGAGTTGTGAGGGGAAGGCAAGAGACTGGCCAGAAAAAGTACGCATGGCATTCTTTGCAGACAAAGTCACGGCGCGAAGATCCACAGGATTTAGTCCATTCTACGTTCTTTATGGGACACATCCAATCCTACCCTTTGATCTCGTGGAAGCAACATTCATGATCAGTAACCATCAGGCAGGGATAAGTACAGCAGAATTACTGGCATTGAGAATCCGTCACCTGGAAAAGCATCCTAAAGATATTCAAAAAGCTAGTGATGCGATCAGACGATCAAGGCTTGCGTCAAAGACTCAATTCGAGAAGTGTTTCAGCCACAAGCTACACCAAACTCCATTATCACCAGGATCACTTGTGTTAGTATGGAACTCAGCCCAGGGTGTAGGATTGTCTGGGAAATACACTCTGCGATACACAGGCCCCTGCGTCATTGATCGAATTACCAAAGGAGGAGCGTATGTGCTGTGGGAACTTGATGGAACATTCCTTAGGTGAGGATTTGCCGCATTTAGGCTTTTACCATAGAGACCGCGGCTTCCCAAGAATCTTGATCAGATTAGCGCCGATCTTGATGGATTGTCGTCAGAAGGAGAATCAGAGGGATCAGAAAATTCTATAGGCAACTGCAGCAACAATTAACGCTCAAGAAGGGAGACCTTGACACGAATTCGACCTTCATCTTTTCCTTCTCTTCTACTCCCCATATCATCTGACGCTGCTGTCATACTGCTTTACCATGTACTCGTTCATCTTTGCTGACTCCATCACCCCTTTCCCTCTGGTTGCACACGGACCCGACTCTGACCAGTCGGTTCATATCTGGAGGCGCAAGTTGACAGTGGGGGAGTTGAAAGTGATCGGGATAGGCCACGAGGAGGACGTACGATATCTTTTCACTATGTCCCGTTACACTCTTCTTCCCCCCCACGGCTCTTGCATTGTTCCGAACACGATCAGGTACTATCGAAGTACCTCGTGTCACGATGACAACATCCCTGGCCTGGTGGCTCTCTTTGAGCCGGTCGATGTCATCTCCAACCATCAACATGGACCAATGTTACTTATCCCGGGGTGGAACATCCCCGTCAATTTCCTCGTCGCCGACAACCGTCCCTACCCCGTGTTCGCAATGGACTACCTTATCCCAGTCCATCAAGTCCAAGTTCCGTTCTTCATGAGAATCGCTCGTTCCCTGCCCTTTGCGGGAATGCGGCGCTATTTCATGACTATGTACCGGTAAGTCCCCTCAACAAGGACGTTGATTCTAAAGTGCGGGGTGGATGACAGTCATCATCAGTGACCGATCAGAGCAAGACATGGTTTCTCTCCTCCCAGTTCCCCTCAGCCTCCAATACTGGGCTGATGCAGACGTGGAGCTGGCAGTGGAAACTGTAGACGACGCAGTCCAGACGGACTCAGGAGAGGAACTGGAGAACACTGAGGAGGCAGAGCACAGTCACGATGGGGACATAGGTGACGACGAGTTGATGTTACAGCTCCTCAATAGTATCATTGCATGACTGGTGTGTATCTTTTGGAAGGCATAGTTGGAAGGACAATAGGAGTGAATTGGGAATGTTGCACAGTTTATTGTTCTAAGCCTATTGTTCTGATCTATTGTTCTTCATCCCATTTGAGTGGTTTATTGTTCTCCATTGCTATTGTTCAAAATCTTATTGTTCATACTTATTTGACCACCATATAGGTTTGACTATAAGACATCTATTGTTGCCAGACATTCTATTGTCCCAAAAATTCCCACAGTACATGTATATAAGTAGTGGTAGTTTATGGAATGAAAGCAAGCTTTTCCCACCTGAGCTTTAGCCTCTCATAAGTGCAGAGGTAGTTGAGCCCCATGTAAACTGATTTTCTTTACCGTCGAACTGTCAAAGCCATCGCCATTACTGTCAGACCCCAACAGAGATCATCGTATCTTCAGCTGAGGACAAACCGGGTCCTATCCAGAGTCTATTGTTTCTACAAATGAACTCGTGGAATGTTCTCGATCTAACGTCTGGTCCAGACACTTCAATCGGAGGTTGGTTTTCATTAGATCAACTTTCGTGCACGTCACCAGGTCTCGGGTGCTTGCTCCCGACTCCATTCCTGATGCTGTCGGCACTGTCACCGTCGAGTGGACAAGTGCGAGTTCCATGCGGACCCGGCAAATACCTAGGCTACATTCTTTCCCCTGCGGGCTTGACCATGGTGGAGTGAAAGGTAAAGGCGGTTGTCAGAGTTCATCTCCCATTTCTTCTGCTCACTTCACTTCGGGATACCACCCCGAGGGCAATGGACAAACTGAGTGGGTCAATCAGACCCTAGAGCAGTATCTCCACATCTACTCCGAACACCATCCCCGGCCATGTCCAAACTCCGCCACCTCTGATCGTTGTAGATAGCGAACCAGAGTACAAGATATCCGAAACTTGGACTCTAAGATTGACTGCTGCCGGCGGAGTTGCCAACTTCTCTATCTAGTCTGCTGGGTGGGATACAAAGGTATGGACGAGGAGACCTCATGGATTCCAGCCACAGAACTCAGACACGCACAAGAACTCATGGTGGACTTCCACTCTGCCTACCCCACCAAGCCTGGTCTGCTGGCAGACTTGTCTTGAAGTCACTCACAATTGCTTTTCTCACCAACCGATTTTTTTATTGCAATCAAGAAAAAAAAACTATCTAAGACCCTATGCAGTGTCCATGTCCATGTTCGCTGGCTGTTCTCCATCTGCCTCTGCCGACTTCTGCCCTGCCTCCACTTCCTCCGCCATGCCTGAGTTTCACAATCCCACTCTGCCCTGACTCCTGCTCCTACCCCACTCCTGCTCTTCCCTGCCCTCTTCTTCCTCCTCCGACCCCACTCCACCCGGATCCCACTCCGACTCGTCGCCGGACTCCACCTCAGGGTCGCGGGGTACCCGACTCCCCAGCACCACCTTCTGGGACTCCTAGAGGGATTCCTCCAGTTGCTCCCACAGCTCATCCTGCACAAGCTGCTGGATGGAGATCCCCAGCTCTGCCTTCATCTCCATCCTCGCCACCTCCACCATGGCTGCCGTGGGCACCTTCCACATCAGCAAAGTAACAACATGATCTCTATACTGCTGTAGAGCTCTGTAGCACTGGTAGCCATCTACATAACCAGCCGAGCACGGCTTAGTGCTGTAGCCAGCCCATGGGGTCTAGTAGCACCGGGCCGAGCGCTGACACACATCGCCGGACCCTGCATACGCGCGCCTAGTGTCATGCAGAGCGCTGCAGAAGCTCACGAATTGAACGCGGGCACCATACATAACACCCCGCGGCCAGCTACAGGCCCCTACAAAACTCTGGGCCAACTCTTGCATGTCCCGGCAGCTCATTGTGGGCGCCACCTTCATATGCTGCCTGTGACTCAATTTGTATTTATTGTGGTAACTTCTGAGTAAATCACAAAATTCATAATATTATGTAAAAAGACAATACAATGAGCGGAATAGACATAGATCATATCTCTACTGAATGACCCGTCCGATCCAATCCCAACTATGGCGGTCAACAACGGCCAACCAAGGTCGCCCGCGGGGTTGATGACGTAGCCTGCACAATAACTAGTGGCCCAGTTCAAGATCCGTACTCTGCAACGGTGACTGCAATGCTAAGGGACTATTCACAGTACTTGTCCATGAGAACCTCAAGCGCAGATAGGTCGGGATATGTACCTCATCAAACCAGTATGATACTGAGGTCACGTAATCGAGCTGGAGGCGAACAAGATATCAGACCCATGCCCGTGAGAAACCTCAATACAAACAGCACCTACCGCATACGTCGAAAACGTACTCACTATGCCAGATAAGCGATGCATATATGCGCATGAGATACTCACCAGAATGTCGGCCTGCCGTCACCACCCATTCTATCAACCCCTTAGTATCATGTACATCGTTTTTCGGGGGATGGGCAAAACGCAGAAGGTGCAGGTCCGGGACACGTCGGATGAGGTTGACTAGAGGAGATGGTGGTACTGAAGATAGGTCGAGAGGCGAGAGATTGCTGCTATTTATGTGACGCAGCAGACTTCAGGACGAAGGGCATATGACGTAGGGCATTGTGGGAAGGCCGATGGTATCCCCAAGTCATGACGAGCATGACGATGTTGAACGTCGAGAGACTTTGAGTTCGTCAGAGGTCGAGCGTGCACCGCGTGTGCACAAATTGGGAAATTAGACGCCCGAATGCTGGAGTGAAGCGGCAAATTGTGATGACTACGGTCATTTGTATCGATCTGTATATATTAGTAGTTTTAGGATACCCCATGGAGGATACTGCAGAGGATGGGCAGTGAGCGGCGTTGTATTGCCAGCTCCGTAGTGTAATACTATGTCTGACAGCACTCTACAGGCCTGCTGTAAGACTTCACCGAATCGGGTTAATGCCGGCAGCGCTCTGCCTGACCGGTAGCGCGCTGCAGAGCGCTATAGTAAAATGACGCTTTTGCTGATGCACTCCTTCTGCTGCAGCTCCGTGCTATGCGCCCCGACATCCGCCTGTTCTGCTGCATCTCCACGAGGAGATGCTGGAGAAGCTCACAGCCTGCGAGCTGCTCCGGGTCGAGGTCGGACTTGTAGAGGGCAGGCACGGGGCCCACTGCCTGGGAGCCTGCTCCACCTGGAAGTACGCTGGTGGGGACCCCTGGGCTGGAGCGACGCGGGGGTGGAGGGCGGACTTGGGATTGGACTTCAAGGTTATGGCACAGAGCATAACACAAGCATAGGATTAATGCAAAGTTTAGAGGATGCCTACATTACAATACTTACAATACAGCTGCTCTACCATGCTAACGCAGAGGGGGGTGTCTTACCAACAAGCCTACACCACACATTAAGCCAGTCCCTCAATGCTGCAGGGCCACTCCCAGACTGTTGGCCACCTGCAACTGATGCACCATTGGCGATGTGTGCCTGCAGTTTGAGAATCACATCCACGTGAAGTTGTTTGATCAATACGGTAAATTGATCCTTCTATAGTGTCATATTAGTATCTGACCAGCATAAGAATCTAGCACGCACCCCAAGTGTTATGCGGACATAATGCACAAAGGCTCGGAACTCTGCAGGGTTGGCAGCATAGAGTTCCTGAAATTGCTTCGCATCAGATGCTGTACTCTCGACTGTGCTCGTCGGAACCTCTGTCGCTTGAAGGGCTAAGTTCTGTATGTTTGATTGTAGCAATTGTAGAAGCTGTGCTTTCCTATCGTTGGATAGAATCCCAGGAAGACCAGCAGCCATCAAAGGCCTCATTGAACTTGGTTGCAGCACATTATGCACTCTTCGCTGAGTTGGAGTACTGGGGTGCAAACCAGGTTGGATTGGGTACATCTGCCGCCTTGTGATCTGTGGAGCTGGAGATGGACGGTCCAGATGCAGGCCATTTGCTAGCCCAATGGCAATGCCTTTTTATGCACCAAAACAGTGTATATCAGACAATAGTCATAAAGCAAAAGGCTATGTGCGCACCGTCATCATCACCAGCACCGTGGTCGGGCACAGTGTTACTATGCCCATATGGTGAATTTTTGGGCAAAGTCGAAGAGTTTGGAGTGCGTGGCAAAACTCCGACTATGAGAAAGTGAGCAAGGCAAAAGTGCACATTTTTCCAGGAAGTGACATACAAAGGGCTCGCTCTACAGAGGTCTCGCTCCTCTTTCTCCTTAAAGGGCCTGGCAGAGGCATAGAGAATGGTTTTGTCATTTACAACCAAACGCACATAGGCACCTCAAGTACAAATGAACTAGGTGCCACACTTAAGAAAAGAACATACCACCCCCATTGACAGTGCCGAACTGGTCAAGGGTGGAGACAGTCAGAATACTGCATAGCTGTATAGTCATGTGCTGCTTACATCGCTGTGCATGCTAGATGGCCCACCTTGATCATGAGAACTTGAGGCACCAGGGCTGCCCTGAAAGCGATGTGGTTGGAGTGTGAGTATGAGTGGCAAGAACTCAGATATGATATGTACCTGGTTCTGTGTGGCAGCACTCGGCTCGTTGTGAGCAAAAGGTATCTGTGGGGCAGTGCTCGGCCCATCGGGCTATGGTGGGTAGTCGTCAGTTAGCATAGGTGCTTATAAAGGATGCAAAAAGATGTTATACATTCAGTGGCACATCGTTCGCACCCTTGCGAGTATCTGGCTCTTCAGAGGGAGACCAGGAAGCCCTATCTTTCCCCTTGCCTTTGCCCTTTCCCTTGCCCTTTCCGACGACCTCCTCGGTGTTGCGAGTCTTCTGCATTGCCAAGGTCACATCAGTGTGGGTTAGAGCGAAGAGCGACAAGCTTGCCTT
>MU278626.1:0-46612 GCA_022385745.1 Cubamyces sp. BRFM 1775 | reverse complement strand
ATCGGGCAGATGTCCCTTCGCACCTCCAGCCGAGGTCTACTTTCAGATATCCAGCGGATGTCTGATTGGGATCCCTCGGATATCAGGCAAATATAAGCCTATACCTTTCGGCCAAATACCTCTGTGGATATCTGGCTCGATGGGCCGTGTAGGGATAGTAATTGTTTTGGCAGATAGTCGCCCAGGAGATGAACTTGCTTTGGGGGAATTCGACAACGTCGTATTGGAGGAAACCCGTAGGATATGCCCAAATATGGGCTTACCGGAAGATGTTTTACTCTAAAAGTATAGACGCCCAAGTACATGAGGCATCGCGGAGGGCGGCAAACAAACACTTCCACGGCTCTGATGGTGATGCTCTGCAGAAGCTGAGAACTTCTCTTACTCTCTCTTTCCGACGACCACGACACGACCGCGACGACATTTTTCTCATTTGGGCCTCTGTTCTTGACGATTTCGCGCTGGGGACGCATCCAAAGACACCGACATGCCTCCCAAGAGTCTCTCCACGCTCTTTCTCGGTTTGGAGCTCGCGACGGACCAGCTAAGGGCATCAATAGTGGATGAGAACCTTGAGTTGGTTGGTGTGGAGGCCATAGACTTTGATACAGAGGTACCTGAATATCAGTGAGTACTCGTTCCTACTTGACCGATCTCTCCTTCCACGGACGTCTACATTGCGCATCGTGATTGCAAAGTGGGTCGATGACTTTGCGGACGTCAAGACATCGAACCTATGTGCAGAATCTCTACCGAGCAGTTAGTGCCTGGATACAGCCAGGCTTGACAGCTCGGGTAATGTGCAGCTGTATGTTTCAAGTCAAGCTCGGATGCTAGATATCGCGCCGCGTTCCTGTCCAGAGCCACTTGCACCAGTTCTGGCCGTCTCGTGCTGCGCTAAGGTTCCGCGGCGGATTGGCCGACGATTGGTACGGACACTCGATCACTCGCGGAACTTTGGGCTCAGCACTAGACGACTCGGCTGCTTGCTTGATTTGATTTCTACATTCCACTCAAGGCACCCTACCAATCATTCGCTCGACCTTGTGCGGAGTGCCAGGTATCGATCTTGCTTTTTGGCTTGGCTCAGGCCCTAGGGCTCTGCCGTGTCCGGAATCAGTTCCAGAGCGCTGCACGCATGCCTACGCCCTTGTTGGGCAGCTAAACTACACAGGATGATCACTTGTCCACCAAGCAATGACTGGTCTGCAAACATGCAGCGTAGTATCGGCTGGATGTGTTGCTTTCCACCCTTCAATGCTAGCGGTTGCCATATCGGCTCAAGAATCGATACGCTGGCTATGACCTTGTGCGTCCATGTGAGACGGCGCTAAGATGGGTCATTCAGACATTCATCTCGAGCGCTTGGTCCTTGATGATCTGCAGACCCCCGTTGCCTTTCCCGTAGTCTGTCAGAAACAGTTTGCTCATATTCTCATCTGTACAGGACGCAAGGTGGCATTTTCACTACGCCCGGAGATGCGTACACGACGCCGGTTGAAATGTGGTTGAAGGCCTTCGGTAAGTAAGCGCGTTAGCTTCGCGGAAGTATTTGTGGCGCCCGTTCTGATCGAAACCTGTCACGTCGTCACATTTGTACTATGTGTGACCGTATGCCTTCGGCGCCTACGTTGCTTTCTCAGATCTCCTGTTCGACAAACTCAGCAAAAACTATGATCTGACAAGAATCAAGGCAATCGGTGGGGCCGCCCAGGTACGAACACAATCTCCATATATCCGTTTCCCGGGGGGCTCATTGTCTGCAGCAAGCTCTGGTCTGGTGGAAGGCGCCTGTACCACCACTACAGAAGCTCGACCCACGGTTACCCATCCATGTCCAGATTACTTCCCAATCCTTCTCTCTACAAAATCCGCCTATTGCGCAAGATACCTCAGCGCACACACATGCTCTTGCTCTCGAGGCCGCTCTAGGTGGCCCTGACCACATGGCGGCGCGTGTTGGGACGTGTGCGCACCCTTCACTTGTCGCAGCTCAACTGCTACGCGTACGCGAAGCATGGCCAGATATCTGGAATCGCACAGGACGTGTACAGATGGCAAGCTCCTTCCTTGCTAGCCTAATCACGGGTCAGCTGGTCGGCATGGGCGAAGCAGAGGCAGCGTCGACCGGGTTATGGGCACACGTAGGCACCCAGCCTGGAGCCCAGAGCCACTGGGATGAGGGTGTCATGGAAATTGTAGGAGGCAACCGGGAAGAAGGCCATCGCATCTGGTCATGGCTAGGGGATGTTGACATCTCAGGTGGTCGGCGAAGAATCGGGAACATCTCCAAGTATCTTGTTGAGCGTTATGGCTTCGATCCCGGTGCGTGATTGTGTCGCCTGTTACAAGGCGATTCGCTCACCGGTGTGTATAGAGGCCATCGTCACCCCATTCACGTCCGACTACCTTTCGACATACCTCTCGCTGTGCCCCTCTCCCTCGGATGCCGTTCTCAGCTTTGGTCCAATGGACGTCATGATGGCGCCTGCGTCCAATTATCTACCCACCCGTCTCTTCAACATTTTCCCCCATCCCGCGCAGGACGCCAGTGAGAAGAAGCGGTACGTTATAATGCTTACCAGCAGGTACGTGCACAAGATGTTCTACTACAAACACGTTGGCTCACGGCAAGTATCAGAAACGCGGACGTCCCTCGTGCGCTCGTACGTGACATGTACACCAAGAGCTGGAGTGCATTCGATCGACTTGTCGCCATCGTCCCTCCTGGTGGCTCAATCGGGTAAGTCGTTCAGGACGGCATATGTTGTCCGCAACGCTGATCTCCTGCTGTGCAGTCTTGACGACAAGCTGTTCAGCTTCTGGCTTCTGCAAGGAGACACGTACCCGTTCGCCCACGTCAAGGGCATCTACCGCTTCGAGACGGGAGTGAAGGTCAACGAGTTCCGCGACCTCCGTGCCAACCCTCGTTGTTTGCTCGAGAGCCAGATCCTCTCCTTCCGCGTTCGGTGGTCGAGGACCATCCCCGCGGGTGTCTTCGGTCCAGCCGCGGGTCGTGCTCGCAACACCAACTCTACGCCAAGCCCTATTGCTGGCGCCCAGCAGAAACGCGCTACCGGCGTCAACAACAGCAACAACATGGGCCTCCCGTTCGATCCGTACGACTATGCACCGCTGCCTGCCAGGATCATTGCCACGGGCGCCGCGGCGAACTTCCCGTCCATTGCCAACCTGGCCGGTGATGTGTTCAACGCGCCCGTGCTCATGCCGACCACTCAGATTGACGCGGCCCAAGTCATTCCCCACCGTAACGCCCCCGCGCCCGGCTTCCCGTCTCGTGCTGCCATCGGCGGCGCTTATATTGCACGGTGGGTGTGGGGCAAGGAGAAGGGAACCCCTGCTGGCACTGGACGTGGCGGGTTCGAAGAGGAAGTGCGGAGATTGTTGGGCAAGCGCTGGGCTGCCACTGGCGGCGCTCCACTGCGTACCAACATCAACGCGCCCGGTACCACGAGCAAGGCACCCAGTGCCACCGGCAGCGGGGCGAGCACCCCGTATGGCCACGGGTCGCGATCCGCGCTCGGATCGACGATCCTGGTTGAGGAGGAAGAGGAAGAGGTCGAAGAGATGGAGAGGAGCGGCGGCGCGGGTGGATATGGCCTTGGCTTCTCGGAGACTGAGGTCACACGCATCCGAACGATGACCAGCTCGACTTCTGGCACGGCGATGAGTGGCAGCACCCTCGGCGAAGCACCTTCGACCGCGTTCACCACGCCTGACCTCGGCAATATCACCAGCCCGAACCCGGCCTCGCAATCAGCGGACGCGGCCGCGACGTCCACTCCGTCCGCTCTCCAGCCCGTGACGGCAATGCCAACTTCGGATGCCGAGATCCAGCTCGGCCTTGCGAAGGTCGCGGAGCCCGACGTAGACGCCTTCATGTCGTATGCGGCCCTCGTGCCCGAGTACTGCCGACTCGAGGGCCTGCTCGTCAAGGGCATCGTCTAGGTGCAATCGTAGATTCTGCTAATATTTGAATGCTTGAATTCTTGGTCGTGCTTTGCTGTCGACATGTTGTATACCGTAGGCGGGCGTTATGCTGGGGAAGTCGGGGCGTGACTAAAGAGAGGGTCGGGGATGCGAGGTCGTCAAAAGCTGCGTAACATCGTCTCTTGTCTGGTCCAAACCGATACCACTGACTATGATATCATGGTATGCGAGCAATCTCATGTCGCGTTTATAGACTATTTGAATCGATGCTGTAAATGCTCGGTGCCCTATTAGACTGTTGGAACCATTGAGGCCTAGCAGCCTCCAAGTTCGGTATAATGGATTGTACATGAGTACGTACAAGCTCAACACCACGAAGTCGTCCCACGAAGGCATGGAAGCTTTATGACAGTATGCAACATCGTACCATTGCATGTTGATGTTTGTGGTCCTCCACGGCATCCTATTCATTGCACAGGATCAGACAGCCGGGCTCGGTCACCGAGCCATGACCGAGTGCCTATCTGTGGCATAGCACTATTAGGAGTCCACGACGGCACGCCCGCAAAGCATGCAAGTTCAGGACAGCGACTCAAGATTGTCCCAGGCCAAATGTCATCCCAGAGCACTTGGCTCGGGGCTGCTGAGCTATGCCCGAGGAACCATATCCTCACCAAAGGCTCGAGCTCTGTATAAAACACAAATTCCTCCGGTTGGTATACACTCACTCTCTATCGATTCCTACCATGGCAAACGCGACTCGCAAGAAACTGATCCTTGTAATCGGCGCGACTGGTGCTCAGGGGTTGGCGGTCATCGATGCCCTGCTCAAGCCCGCCGCCGACGGATCGCCCTCCCCATACGCTATACGGGCATTCACTCGCAACTCCGAGAGTGATCGTGCCAAGGGGCTCGCGCAGCGTGGTGTCGAGGTCTTCAGTGGTACGTCAGAGAGGGCAGTAGATTCTGGGAAGAAAGCTGACATGTCCGAGGACAGGTAGTACCGATGACTGGGACGCCATACTCAAAGCCTTGGAAGGTGCCTACGGCACTTTCGTCAACACCGATGGATTCACCATCGGCGAAGTCAAGGAAGTGTATGCTGGCATGCGTATATTCGAACTCGCGAAACAAGTCGGCACCGTGAAGCACTTTGTTTGGAGTGCGCTTGATTACTCTTTCAAGGTACGATGATATAGCTGCATGTGCACGACAACGTCTAACTCATCTGGTCACAGAAAGGAGGCTTCGACCCCAAGTATCGCTGTGAGCACTACGATGGGAAGGCCCGTGTCAGTGACTGGATGCGGGCCCAGCCCTCCATGGCTGATGACGATAACATGTCCTGGAGCATCCTCACTACTGGACCGTACATGGATATGCTGTACAACGTGAGTTTCCCGGTCTCTCTCATCCGTTTTATGCTAAGCTCTAGTCCCCCCACAGTACATGTTTGGGCCGCTCAACAAGCGTGCAGACGGAACCTATGTCTTCGCCGCACCCATGGGCCAAGGCCACGTCCCGATGATAGCACTCTCAGATGTCGGCTTCTTCGCGCGCCACATCTTTGACAATCGCGCGGCCACGTCCGGGCAGGAGCTCGAAGTCGCGAGCGACTGGGTCGACTGGCCGTACCTTGTTTCCACCTTCACCAAGATCACAGGCAAGCCCGCCGTCCACAAACCGCTCGAGCTCGAGGAGTGGTTCGACTTGTGGTACCAGGACGACATTAGCCAGCCCGTCGCAAACGAGAAACGACACACCTCGGACGGGGACGAGTCGACGTCTTGGAAGGCGAACTTCATGTGCTGGTGGGCCCAATTCCGGGACGATGTCATCAAGCGGGACTTCCGGTGGATCCGGGAGGTCAATCCGAATGGACATACACTCGAAAGCTGGATGAGGGAGGTGGGATATACTGGGGAGGTCAATTATGACCTGCTCAAGAATACGCAGGATGGGAAGTCCCCTCACCTCAACCCCGAGCTCACTAGCAAGCTGTAACCGACGGCTGGTCATGAATGTAAATCTTCGTGCCTTGTCTCGTCTCTCTTTCCCGTACGACTTGGCCTATTCAACCTAACGTCTCGGCTCTAAAGCCACATGTTTTTGTCTCCAACTCGCGGATGTAGATAGTTATGTACAGCTTCCAGCCGCAGCTACAATCGACGATCCGAAGTTCACGTTCATGCGCATTCCCACTGAAACAACCACGATCGGGATCAGGATAACAATGTGTGTACAAACAGGTATGTAAACGAGCGACAACGAAGAGGCATGTGGTATGTATGTACGAACTACGTGCACGAAACTGACTCCGACTCCACGACTATCAGTACCAATCACCCACCCGAGCCCGGGCCCCAAACCACGACGAACCCACAAAGCGGAAGAAACAGAACAGATGTAGTGCTAGCGAACGGAAATGGCTGGCGGGCGGGACTGCGTACTGACTGGCTAACTGGCTAACTGGTAACGAAACACTGGCGCGGCTATTAGGTATTACAAAATCGCTCATACTCGCACAAGTGTCAACTCCATCCTCCCTCTGGATCCCAATCACTCCCGGACCACAATCCCTTTCCCCGAAGACAGAAAAAATCAAGGACAAGCTCCAAACGCCCCGAGTCGTACGAACCGAGGCACATGCAAATGGCAGACTAAGAAAGGAGTAGGAGTAGTGTACCATATCGATATCAGAATCACGCAAAGGACTCAGCGCGCGACGCCGACGCCCTTCGCACTCCGGAGCGACGTCGTGCTCGGCATGCG
This sequence comes from Cubamyces sp. BRFM 1775, assembly GCA_022385745.1. Taxonomy (NCBI): domain Eukaryota; kingdom Fungi; phylum Basidiomycota; class Agaricomycetes; order Polyporales; family Polyporaceae; genus Cubamyces; species Cubamyces sp. BRFM 1775. The sequence goes on along the minus strand of MU278626.1, from coordinate 39,889 downwards.
CAACATCGACGGGCGCGCATTACCCGCCGTCGCCGCCGCCGGCGCACTCGCAGCAGGCCTGCTCGAGCCCACGCTCGCACCAGCAGAAGCGGAGTTACCTGCGGTGCGGTAGACCATCCCGGTTCCTGTGCGCGGCTTCAGCTTGGACGGGCCCGCAGCGCCAGCGGAGGCACTTCGCGCAACGGGGGCGGATTTGATAGGAGAGCGCGAGGGGAAGGCGATCCCTCCTTCTTGAGGCGGGGCACTCATCGCTCCTCCGCCCGAACGCGAGGCCGTTGGGGGCCGCAAGCTCTGCAAAGACGGTTTCTGGCGAAGCGCGCCTGTCGACGCGCGATCTGCGGCCGAAGATCCAGTGCTAGCAGACGTGGAAGGAAGCGGCGGACGCGCCAACGCCGTCGGATCCGTGGCGCGCCTGAGCACGCCCTGGGACTGAGGTAGGCGCAGCGGGCGCGGGACGGTCTGCCTCGAGGGCGTCGCCGTGTTCGCGGTGGATGGCGTGCTCATCGACGTCGACGAGGGGCTCGCGGAGGTGACGACGACCAAGTCCTGTGGCGTCAGGTCGGGCGTACGGCCCAGGTCAAGCCGCGCCGGCACCTTCTTCGCGCCCAGCGAGCCTGCCCGACTGCGCACTGGGATGTCGTCGGGGGTGACTGGCATCGGGAGGCTCGCGGTGGAAGACGTCGACGGTGTGTTGAACCCGACCTCGTCGCCCTCGCGGATGTGGCCGAGCGAGGTCTCTAGGCCGCGCCGGCTAGAGGAGGTGGCAGGGGCGGAGCGGTGGGAGGTCACGGACGTGCGGGACTGGGTGCGCGAGAACGCGGAGGCGGACGACGCGCTGGAGATGGAGCTGCCTGTGCTCGTGCGCCAGTCGTTACTTGGCATGTGCCCGGGGAGTGTGCGCGGCTTGTTCCAGGACGTGGGGGGAGCCGTGCGGGAGCTCTTGGGCAGCATGCCGAACTCCTCCATCCGGCTCTCGGGCATGTGCCCACCGTAGGAGCGCGACAGTGAATCCGCAGTGCTTCGCAGCGAAGTCGTAGAGGCTGCGCGCTTCTTCAGCGAGCGCGATGATATTTGATGGATCAGCGGTGAAGGCGCATCTTCATCCTCGCTATGGCTTTCGTCAGAACATGATGCTTAGGACTTGTGCTGCTTTGCTTACCTGTCACTCCACCCAAGCCCAGTTGTAAGACCTATACCTCCCGCTAGCAACCTCCCGTCCCGATGTCGTACACGCCGCTTCACCGTATCGCGCTCGTCCTTGAACAAGCCCGACTTGGTCATCACAGAGCCCACTACGATCACACAATCACAATCAGTCAGCTGCTGCAGCACAACGCAACATCACAACTTGGCACCACACACCAGTCGAGGCGACACTGAACACGCTCCCGGGGCGGTTGTTCGGGAGCGGCGTCGTATTCCGGGAAGACTGCACGAGCTTCGAGTGGGGCGAGAGCAGGCCGTCCCGCACCATCAAGTGCCTGTCGATCACCACATCGCCGTCAGCATACACGCATACAGCCAAAATCACAGGATCCAAATCAACACCGAACAAAGAGAAGAAGGGTTGTACTCACGGAAGGGGTGTGTGCAGATCCAGACTTGAGTCCGAGTCGCTGCCGTCCCCATCCAACTCCTTGTCCAGCCTCGCCTCCTCCTCCCCGTCGAACATCTCGTACGGCGTGCCCGTCTCGTCCATGGGCACCCCATAGTCGGACACGAACGAATCTTCATCCCATACCTCGCCCTCGCCCTCCACCGGCACCATCGCGCTCTGCTCATACGCAAGCTCGCTCAGGGACTCGGGGCGGGACCGCGCACGCGCGACGGACGTCCCGCTCGTCCGCCGGCTGAGGCTCGTCGCGGCACTTGTGCGGCGCGAGCCCGCTTCGGATCCTGTCCGCGCACCCGCACTCACGCCCTCGCTCACGCGCCGGCGCAGGCTGCGCACGGAGCGCGATGCGGACCGGGAGCGCAGCCCCGAGCCGGCGGAGGACTTCCGTCGGGGCCGGGGCGTGGTGGCGAGGATGTCGTTGATGTCGGGGCTGCTCGAGCGGCGCGAGTGCGAGTGCGAGTGCCGGTCGGAAGGAGGCGGTGGGGGCGGTGGTGGGGGCAGGTGCGGGGGTGGCTGTGAGATGGGAAGGGGAGGGAGATCCTTGTCGACGGAGCGCTGGAAGCGTGAGTTATTGGATGTGGATGCAGATGTGCTCCGTTGCCTTGGGGTGGCTGAGGGTGCAATGTGCTCTTCGTGCGGCTGGGGAGGCCCCTCCCGTGCTTCCACAGACGAGAACGAGTCTCTGTGCGCGGAACTGGGTTGGCGCGACAGCGAAGGCGTTATGCCCACCTCGAGCACCTTCTCGTCGTCGCTGAGGTGCTCAGGCAGGGTAGAGTGCAGCGAGATCTCATCAAGCGACATGCGTGTGAGATCAGTGGCGTCTTCCTCGGAGATACGGGGCTGGATCACCGGCGACCTGTCTATGTTGTATCGCGGGGCAGGGACAGAAAGAGAGCTTGTGGATGGGTATGATCGAAGAGAGCGGGAGGAGTCGTAGGGGGTGACGCTGGTAGACGGTGAAAGGGAAGGGACGCTGCTGCCACTGGCGTTGCTAGCGAGGGTTGCGACGGAGTCGCGCCGAGAGTAGTAGCTCGACGTGGATGCGAGGGACATTTTCGACGAACGTCGAGAGCGGGCTGCAGAGATGAACATAAGGGTCTCATGTTCAGTTATAGGTGACGGTCCAGGGACGGGAGGGAGTGGTGCTGAGGGAGGTGCAGAGAGTGGCTGCTTTGTTCCAGGTGAAGCGACTGGCAAAATGAATGGCGAGGAGGCGGGAGGCAGAGGTGATCCAGGGACGCCGCCAAGGAGAGGCGATGGAGGAATGAAAGCTGGCGGAACAGGGAAGGAATCAAGCAGGAGCGGGACCGTGTCGCGTTTGTCCCGCGAACGGGTCTCAGTTGTTGATGTTGAGGCCATGATAGAGTTGGCTGTCAATCATTGCATGTCAGTGACATTGTTCCCAGCCATTCATTGCGGGGGGAGAGCTGCTGAGAGGCTGCAAAAACAACCTAGGATCTTCAGAACGTAGGCAATGCATTCTGTCTGGTGGCCTGAGCAGTGCGACTCGTACGAGACGATGCTGGAAGCCTGCGCGGGGGTGGGCGCTGCAAAAAAGTGGTGCACATGCTTCACAGTGTCTTGCTCACCAGTCCCGACGTTGTGGCTAGGCGGTGGACCACAAAGTGCGTTTTTATGACTAGTGTCTTACTCTCCCTCCCACGACGGATGCATGAAGGCCATTCAAAGGTGCGGCACTTACGTAGTAGACCGATCGAATGTAGACCCCTCTATCCACGCGCGTTAATTGCCAAAGTAGTATAAGGGGCGGGCTGCGTCGCCTGCGGACCGAGCACGGCGCGTCCACGTCCTGTAGCGGTGAGGAGTGCCTGTTCAGGGCGTGCGACGGGGGAGAAGGCGGGAAGAGACGTACTAGAGGGCGGATGCGGGGGTATTTGGGGGTATCGTTGTAAATTTCGGGAAGCGAGCCTTGCCAGAACGGGGTATCCAATTGTGCTTCAACCGCCCATGTGGCGTGTGCGCGCTCCGTGGTCTTGCGAGCGCGGAGGCTGCGCCGGGAGGTTACGAGAAGGAGGAGGAATGAGGGGAGGAAGGAAGGAGGAGGAGATGGGATGTAGCGGGCTCACCGGCGGCGCGTCCACGGTCGTCGCGGTCGTCGGCGAAAGCGACTGAGCCAAGGCCCAAGTGCTAAGCGAGGCCCTCAGGTTCCCAGCGGGCGCTTCGGCTGATTCCACGCTCGTATCGTCTTCCCATCACATCCCAACTACTCCCGACATCACCAAGGATACCCTCGACGCGATTCAGAACTCACCATTTTCATGGGCAGCGGACGGGTCGCATCTCATCCAACATCGCGAACGATACTTTGCCTCGCGCGCGCGAAGGCGGCGTGGGCGCTCCATCAAATTCTTGACAGTGTAAACGTCCAATTGGCGGCTGGATTCCTTTATGCACGCTTTCAGCCCAACTCCCATCTGTCCGTCCTCCATCTCGTCTCTGATACAGCGCATACGCCCAGCGGGGTCGTTCGCCGACTCTGGTTTCTTCCCGAGGCCACCGGGAGACCGGCGGCGCACCAAAATGACTGCCATGCGCTCGGAGTCGCAGGCCCCAGCGTCCCTGGCACTCTAAATTATTTTCCTCGTTACGATGCACAGCACATGCATATGAAGCAGGGCATGCCCCGATCCGTTCCCCCTCGAGGCTCGAGAAGTGTGGGCAAACATACTTCCGACCGCCCACATATGTCCACGCAAATTGCAACGGCGTCGAAGTCGAATATGATGTCAGCGACACACCATCGCGCAATGGGCCCTGGTCTTGCAGCATTTACGGCAAGGGCATGCACGTCGCCTGGCCTACCGACGCAGCTGTCCACTATGCTCAGGGCAGCATAGCGATAATCATGTTACGGTACATTGGACTTCTAGTCTGGGCGTCGTGCAGGAACTAAGCCCTATTCCGTGTCCCCGAGAGGAACCCGGCATGCCGTACCTGGCCCTGTTCGGGTGCGGCCCTGCACCAGAATCACGCCGCCGTCGTTGCCACCGTCGTCCGCCGGATAGGCTAGCCTACGCCGGCTGCACATCTCTGCACAGTGCGCGCATCCTCTCGGCGGCCAGCGAGCTAATCGCTCGTTCGACTCGGAGTCTCGAAGCATGTCGCGGGTGAGCACACCGGCATTGCACGCACGTCGCCATGACCGAGAACCAATCGTGCACGCTAGCTGTAGGCGTCCGAGAGCTCACGGTGTTTGTCGGAAACACTGTGAGTCCTAAGACGCCTCTGGCGTTCACTGAGCGGTCTTCCAATGTCATTATGCATCATGATGTTTCGCGAATCGCGAGTGTTTGCCACCTATCTTACGCTGGACGGCCTGCAGTCCGACATAGGCTGTTTGCCGATGCGCCGCTACGGTCCGTGGGCATCATCATGCATTATGAATATGACCGGTAGCGCTCCGACGTGAGCGCTGCCACCGACGCCGCAGGACAACCCCTTATTTTGTTCTGCTGCGGACTGCAGTGCTACCGTCCGCGCACACCTTGTGTGCGGTCGTCATGCTCGTGCGTTCCTGCGATATGTTGCCAGAGGCACGCACCACGCACCAAAGCTACAAGTGCGGAACAGCCTCTTCTGACATTCAACGCTGTGCAAACCTTCAGTACGCCACAAGTCCAACCTGAGAACGGGACTCGTCCAGAAGCCAGCCAGCCGATGCATGATGTCGTCCAACATGCATACTATCAATAGTGTGCGTGTCGTGCAGGGCCTGCAGTAACTGACCATGCCTCCAATCTCCCTTCCCTGTATAGACATAGCCGCCGGTCTCATGTCGGTCGATGTCAGGGCTCGAGGCTCGATGGACGAGCGAACGAGGCTGTAGCCTCCCGGGCTTCACTTCCTGAGTTGTTGTCTGACGCCATCCATGTGCATGACAGCGCTTGACAGGAAACTCCCCAACGGCCTCAGCTCTATAGGCATCTAGCAGGAAACGGTCCCAAGCTGGGAGAGACAATCAACTCTACTCTACTCTTCCCGATGCGCTGGAGAAGTGGTGGTGACGTTTGCAATCTGGATGATATGTCACTGTGGTGCGAACATACATCTGCCAAGCGCGAACACAACTTCAGCTGATACTCCTCACGATCCCTGATTAGCTTAGCTACTTAGTGCCTCCCGTACCAGTGCGTTGGCGCGGTACGTAGCCTGTACGAACGCCGTCGTCAACATCCATACATAGCACCGCCGTCCCTGCACACAGCACAATGCACATGCTACCCATCGGTATACAACGTATGAAGCGCAGCGCGGGCGGGCGTCAAACCCTCCGAGCCTGAACTTCGAACAACTTCTTCAGACTGCGGGATGACGCTCGCCGACGTCCCCGAGGCAATTCAGCATTCAAAGTACGGTACCCATGCTTGGACTGTCGCAGGATCTGCTCACTCACGGCGTCTTGGTAGTTCGCCGCAGCAGGCCTCCGCCGTCGCGGTGCCAGGGAGACGGGCGTACCGTACGCACTGTGTACGTTATATGGCCTTCTTCTACTGTCTAGCGTTGCTATCCAGACTAAGGGAAGCCCTTAGCCTACTACTCCGACTGCCGCCACTGTCCCCGCTCGTATGCATGCCCGTGATTCGCGTCCATGTCCCCATTTCTTCATGTCCTCGCGCCCACATACCCGCCGTCGTGCGCAGCCATGCATGCCATGAAACTTGAGACTCAAGCTCGGAGAGCAGCCTGAGGTCGTGCGGGGAAGTCCGTCAACACTTACCGCCCGTCCACCTTCCTTTCTCCCGGCGCGTCTCGTCGTTTCGTCGCCTCGTCGCCTGATTGTCTGACTGGGGCAAGTGGGTACGGAGTGGGGGAAGATCATTCCGCGGATGGCGTTCACACCGATGTTAATCACCGGCGGAGACGCACTCGTGGAGAGCGGTGGGCGATCAGATGCGCGAAGGCGTGGTGCGCGTGGGCGTGGACAACTTGAAGGGGCTCTTGGGAATAGGAAAGGCGTGCGCATGTGTGTGCGTGTTGCTGGGAGCTCTCAATGATGTTGATGTTGTACAGTAGTGTCGAGTTTGCATTATGACGTTCAGTATCCGACGAGAGAGATGAGGCCGTCATCGTGAACGCGGCACAGTCACTTCATCCTCCTGGCAGTCTAGCACAACTTGTACTGACATGTGACGCGCCGTTCTTCATGCTCGAAAGCCCACACGTCCGCAAATGACAAACCCATTGAGAGGACGCCGCGGCGTACAGCAGTAGTACTAGTGCTCGAAGCACCCTGGTCTCCGCGGACGTGGCGAGCGTTCCACTCATCAGACTCACTCTGCACCCATTGCACCCACAGGCACGGCACGCGGCCTTCATCGCATATTGCAAGGTTTCGGCATCCGTCGAGTCGAGGCTGTTGAGGCTGCATTGCGCAGGTCCGCGGTCCACGCGCAAATCGCTCGCCCAGGTCATTCAAGACTTCAGGCTCAGGCTGGCAGGTGCAACGAGGCTACCGCACTACAGGTTCTGTTCGACCTGTTGGGTGCAAGTGAAATCCATCGCTCCGTTGCCCTAGGCCATTGCGGTGGACTTCTAGTTGGATCGGTGGTGGAATGACTGCAGCTGCAGCTCAGGCTGAACCCTATTCGTACCGCGAGGTGAAGGTGCCGCACGAGACCACCGTCCGCTGTCGGTGTGGGCTCGTCACTCCGACATACATGCCGCCGAATTTGTGAGGCACACGTACGCGTCTATGCTCCTAATACTGAGCAGAAAAGTTATTTCATGGTATACGAGCGTCCAGCCTAGACCCCCGGGTGTGCGTTCATTATGCTCGGCAAGTAACACTCAATGGAAGCGGCGCGTATTGGCAGGGGACCGTGATGCGTACAGTAGTCTCCACAGTCCCGGCCACCGACCCTGGCGACGGACTCGCCGCTGTCCGCTACGCAGGCCAGTCATCACGCTTTCCGAGCGCGAGAAATGAGACCGGAGTTGTGTGAGCGAGTCTTCGGGAGTTGACACTTCCGGGAGTGATAACTCCGGAGACAATAATTAATGTTCACATAAGGAATGTATTGTGCGTCGGACTCGGACTGTTGCAATTGGCCGCGATACCGTGATAATGCGGTTTGTATTCCGGCCTACCGCGCAGCACACGGGCCGTCCGACAAACTGACGGCGTTGAACTAGTCGCAGCTTCCTTGAAGTGTTTCGAACGGACCTGCCTACCCCCGCACAGCGGCTTGTCCTTGAAGTCCGTTTGCGCGCGCGTCATCGCGGGTGCGGAGTGACGACGTGATGAGCAAGGATGGTGCTAACGGCGCATGGGTGCCGCAGCGAAGCCGCTGCTTCGCTTCGTACACTGAGTATGTGTGACACGCCATTGAGACTGACTGCTCCCGGTGCTGAGAAGCGGTCAGCTTGCTGACCAGCCTAAAATCAACCAAAGGCCGTTGCCCGATCAGACATTTCGCCAAGCGCACGGTGAGCGCAGAGCGATCGCTCACCTGGCCACCGCTTGAGACCCAAACACCTCCGCGCACACCTTGCGCTGAAACGGCACAAAAGATATTCAGCACGCAACGTTGTCTGTCAGCTGCTTCTCGCGCAACAGCTGAGCGGTAGCACGGACCCCCGCCGCCTAAACGAGCTAGTGGCTACGACCACCGCGCAACCCACAACCTCCGCCGGCCGCTCTGTTCCTGGCGCAGTACCCCTTAGTACCGCTCCGCGATGGGTCTGATCGAGGATCGACACCGACCGCAGGGCGACGCCGAGGAGTCCACACCAGCCTGTACCAAACTCGTTGCGGACAGCATGTTGCGGGCGTGCTTCGCGAAGAGGCAGCCCGGGTCATCTTGAGAGCGGCTTCGGGAAGGAGGCGTGCTTCTTGAGAGGATGGCCTCGCCCGCCGAGATTGTCGGATTGTCGCCGGAGCACGGACGTTGGCACGGGCCTGCGCGTCCGGACTCATTGCTCAAAAATGGCCCGATCGTGCGGAAGTGAATTCGGCGTGTACCATCTAGAGCGCGGCCTCGCTGAGGTCCAAGACGGCGCTGTGGGTGACTCCGTCCTGCGTCCGGAGAGACAGCGCGGCACCAGGCTAGGGAGAGGCTGCAGCGGACGAGCGGAGGTGAGTTCGGGGCTCGACAGGCGAGGCGTCCGGCGAAGCTGGCTGGACGCTAGCGTGGAACCTAAGCCACACTGCAGCAAGACGGATCTGCGATGTTATCCGATAACACTGAAGAAGGACAAAAGTAAATCACCGCGAGGTGTAGGCGAGCCACGGTCTGCTGGGCGAGAAGACAGGCTATCGGACAGTGATCATCATCAGCCGAGTATATATCGATGGGCCTTGGGTGTGTGGCTAACTACCGATACGGGATTTCTGGTACGGACGGCGAGTAATACCGCCATCTGCCATACCAATGCGGCTCAGCCGACAACGCCGAGCCTGAAGGGGAGCGGGGCATGCAGCTCGAAGCGCCGGCAGCGAGGGAAAATAATTTGAGTCCCCGCGAGGACACATGGTTGACCCTGGTGGGGCGGACCACGCAAGGCCCGCGCTGTAGAAGTCGGACAACGGTGAGCAGCTACGCGGTGTTCAGATGAGAAGCGGACTCACACGCAATCGACGGGGCACAATCGCGCTTGGCTCGACCCCTGGCCCGGCAGCGCGGCGCAAGAGCGCCGGATGACCGCGAGGACGACCAGCTCGTGCACGAAAGGTGTCCATCTTCAGAAATTCAACTCCGTGCTTGCCAACGTTTCGCCCGGCGACTGGACAGCCCAGACGTTCTTCCTCGCGCCTTGCGCTTTCGGGCCCTCTCGCGCGGCCGGCTCCGACGGGTCCGCGCCCTCGCGTTCGGGAGAGACCGAGGATCCGTCAGCGGCGCGCAGGGTGGGGCGTACGCCCAACGTCGCGCAAAGTAGCTTGTACCGCGAACGGATTTGACGGAAGAGTTTGGGGATGTCGAGGTCCGCAGGGCCGTCTGTTACAGATGGATTCTCGCGTGGGAACTGTGCGATGAGCTTCAGCAGGTGGCGGATATGGTTCAGCGTTCGCCTGCAAGGCGGGGAAGTCAGTGTGAGTTGCCTGGCGCGAGGCACAAGGAATTGAAGCAGGCTGGACAGCGCGAGCGACACACCATCACGCTGACGCACCTCGGGCTCATGGGGAATGCGACCAGATCTGGGATGAGGTGAGCATATCAGCAGGGGCGGATTTAGTCGCATGCCTGCAGGCCTCCTCCCGCGTCGCATTCATTGCCTTTCCAGACCCACAAAAGAAACGTGGGCGACCATGCAGGTCATCCATGACAATAGGAAAGTTCCGGGGTCCGGAGAACGGCAGCATCTCATGAGCCTCAGGTCCGCGCCGAGCGTAATGGTATACCTTTCTGCACGCCGCCGCCAGATGGGAATATGCGCACTCGTCCTGGACGGCCTGGCTCTCGACGATGGCCTTCCACATTATCGCGAACCCCTCGTAAAAGCCGAGCTCCTCCCACATCTCAAAGCCCTTTTCGCGGCCCAACGCTCGGCCCTCGATGGATCCATGGATGCGGCCGTGCGCGAAGCCGTCTTTGTATCCGTCCTCGTAGAATCTGGACCGTGTATCAGCGGCGTGGGCGATTTTCCCAAGTCTGACCCAATGGACACCTACGCTTGTTCAACGTTCACGAGTTCTTCCAGATCGAAGTCCATATTGTATCTTCAGAAAGTAGATCCTCTCTAACGTTGGTGTGAACTGATCCTCAGGAATCCGCGGAAGGCCACGAAACACTCGCAAGTGTAGGTCCAAGAAACAAGTCGCGCGAGTCGACTACTTTTGGCAGTTCGGGCGGGTCCAAAAATTGAAGCTCCGAATATAGCAACCGCCCGCACCCACAATAATTTCGTATTTACCAAGCGCCATCAAAGACTCAGAATAATATCCGGGATGATGTAGAGGAACGTCCCCGAGGCCCGAGCTGAATTGTGCGAAGGCAAGGCGATGTTGTCTATTCTACGCTCTCGCTAGCTAGGTCGGAGTTCGATATATAGGGTAACAAGTGAGCGAATGATGCAAAGCGGCGCGACAGAACAGTTTGCAACAGGGCGATTGAGGTCGTAGCGGCAGCACCACCAAGCGACAAACAATAACTGTGGGCATGCAAGGTATCGTACATCCTGCGAAATTAGGGTATCCAACACAAGTCATAACCGGATAAAGAGTGTCTGTCCATATGCCCATCATATCTTCAGAGTCCAGGTGAGCATCTTGCCCGTCAACGATACCATAGCAGCCCACTCACCAAGCTAAGCTCCAGCGTCCATACCCTTCGTGCCCAGAGCTTGATAATCTTTTCAGGCTCGCCAGGACCAGCAAGGTCGACCTCAATCCCGTCCCACCAGCACTTGCGCTGTAGAAATGTCATCAATAAAAAGCGGCTCCGCAGTGACAGGCAACATACAGCAGGCTTCCTCCAGAATAGCAACAATTTCTGGGCAGTGGCCATCTGGCTGTAGTCGACGGTGACTTGCCGCTCTCCCGAGGGACTCGTCGTGTGTACGATGCCAGTCTTCAAGAGGACAAGAGCGATGGACGATATGCAGCAACGTGACGGCTCCATTGCACGGTAACCCCACTCATCATCGCGGTCGAAGCCACTGTAAACCAAGTACAGGACAACCCAACTGATGAGGTCCACCGCGCATGAATAGACCATGGGAAACTGACCTCATGCAGAGCATGTCAATGAGATGCTGCTCGGCGAGGTTGTTCTCCTTGTTCACATTGCGCTGGAGGGCTGTGAAGATGTTGCGCTTCTGAAGAAGGTAGTCGCCGCATTTCCGCTTGAGTTCGAGCAGCGCGTCATTCGCTATACCCCGCGCGTCTGTGGCCTCTTTGCCGTTCTTCGGCGGGATGGAGAAGTACTCGAGCTCCTCTCGAAGGACAATGATCGCCTGCTTGGTTAGGAGGGGATTCTGCGACGGGGACGGCCCGAAGTCGGACGTTGGCGAGCCACCCTCCAGAAGTTGCTGCTGCGCGGCGAGGAGCCCAGGGTTGTTGGGCGTTCCGTAGAACTCTTCACGGGCATGTTGAAAGAACGTGAGGACATATTCAAAGCATTCAGGGTCGAACTGATTCAGCGAGGCGCAGGTCAGGTCAACACACGGACGCGATCGGGACGAAGGATGGTCACGCACATCAACCCCATAGAGCTCCTCGTCGTAATCATTATCTCCTCCATCAGATAACGCAGCGCTTTGACGACTTAGGACAAGGCCGTTCGGAAACAAGCAGAGCAGAACAGATTCGGGAAGGCTGAGGATATTCTCTCGGTCGACCGAGAATCGCTTGCCGCGCAGATCGAGTAACAATCTCGTCAAGAGCTGAGGCTGGAGATTCGTCTGCACCGGTGTTTGGGAGACCTGCGTAATTGGCGAGTTGGCGAGGTTTACGGCAGCCATGGTAGTTACAGCAGGTCAATGGACGGCGGGAGGGCGGGGAAGTTGGTGGTCTCCAACAACCTGCACGCCGGCGGTAGCAGCGAGGGCGAATACGACCAAACCTGCACAAACACCGCGCACCCTATGCCAAAATTACTATTTTCGAACAATACGTGGTTAAAGCGCCGCTTGAACCTTCTGGGTTAGTACAACGATGGCCAAGTTCCCTCTTTCTCGGACTGCATTGTTGGCATGGCCGCAAGCGGACACAAGTTCTCAGCTGTCGGCGCACAAACCTCCTTCTGCGAGAACAGCTGACCAAGTGTTCTTGATACGCGGAAATTCCGCATAACGCACGGCTGGTACGCTCCCAGGGGCGTAAATGAAGGCTAGATTTTTCCTTGGCGTCGCTCGCGCATGCGCAGGATGAGCGCGAGAGGTGTGGACTGCTTCTGGGAACGAGAGTGTCCAGGTCTCGCAATGACTGAGAAGAATTACCGCGGTACCGGACCGTGAGACGCCCCGTGCGCTCACGAATGGCGCGACACGCGGTCATCGAGAGCTAGAGCAGTGATTGGCAGGATTATGATAGCGCAGATTGAGGGAAGATAATGAAATAGCATTGTGGTCGTCGGCTTCGGCGAGCTTGAGCACATCTGGAACGGTATCATTTCACCATCTGATTCCGCACGAGCTAGCTGTGTCGGGGGGCGGTTGACGGCCAAACAAGTGATCGGTTGGCTGAAAAGGGGCATGGCACGGGGCGCATGCCATGAACCTTTAAACGTTGTCCTCGAACGACGACCACGCAAGATCCGCTCGTAAGCGTTCCGGCGAGCAGGTACAAGGTCTACCGACCTCGAGCCGAAACCACGTCCGGCAAGGCAAATTGCTCACTATTGGGTAGGTTATTTATTAGAAAGTCCGCCGTTGGGACCTATAACGGTATACAGTTTGCCTTATCATCTTTCTCACCACCCGCGTCCATGTCACCCCTCTGACCTCTGGTACTGGACCGTTCTACAGGTCCCTTCCGGGATTCTCTGAGCAGCCGCCCCAGCATGACCTCCCCGCACTCCTTCTCGTTCTCCAAGCCCGCCATGCCTGGGGACGCCGTCTCTGTCCTCATCCTCGTCGAGGATTCCGCCCAGATGGCCGCCAAGTGGCCCGACGTCCGAGACTCATATCTCCCTGTTCTGCTCGAGAACCTCCGAGCGGACGACCCATCAGTCCAGGTTCGTTCCTTGCCGCTCCTATTCTCCGACTTCTCATTGTCCACTTGTTCACTCAGATGGAAACACGATGGCTCACGACATCCTCATCATGTCCAGTCGCCGCCTACCCCATCATGGACACAATACAATGCCGTAACGTCCCGGACCTCGCCCTCGGTCAAGGCCACAGCTCCAAAATCTCGCCGATGGTCATCCACCAGGCCGTCTCTGTTCGTCTCCTTTTGTCTTTCCTGCCTGGAACATGCTGACCACTGCAATTCAGATCCTCGCGTCTGCATCGAGAGGCACCAACTCCACGCGACACTTTGTCCTCATTGCAGCTACCGGCCCGCCGTCTTCTAGCCCGATGACCGAGGCCACACCTTCCGGATTCGACCCGTGGGACGACATCGCGCTCGTGTTGAAGCAGGTATGACGCAGGATGCTCGTCGAGAAGCGTATCAGGTTCCATTGATCATCGTTCGATCAGGAATACATACGCTTGCATGTCATCCTGAACATCGGCGCTGAGATGCGGACATACCATGAACTCTTCAAGAGATCGGTGCGCATCAGACTCAAATGCAGGCTTTGCGTTGCTTCTTAATACATCGTGGTTTTAGCTCCAACTCCAGAGTAACTCAGAGGTTCCTGCGTGGTTCCAGGTTGACTCTCGGAAATACTCTATCCGCCTTTCGGGTAGACCACAATATGTGCGCAGCTCCGGTAAGCTTCAACCGTTGCCCCTGGGTTGCTCTCTGCCCAACCACCACTCGCTGCCAGTGCTTACTCGCTTGTCTGCAGTCGCCGTGCCTATCCCGTTGATACCAACGGTTCCGACACAAGGTCACTATGGGAACCCGACCTCCCCGCCCTCGAAGCCTGTCTCTCCGAACACGCCTCCTGCCCAGGACTCGCCACCACGGTCAGGTTCCCCTCATCATAGGAAGTCGTCGACATCTCCGGTCTCCCCCCGGAACCGAGGTCGTGGTTCTGAGTCATCCAACTCGCCTCCAGAGAGCGGCGGCGGCGGGGGGCTCGTCTCTTTCCTCCAGCAGATGCACGGCCTTACCAAGAAGAAGAGCTATGGCATCAAGGCGCCAAAGAAGACCTATGTGGATGCCCATCTGTCGTTGCCCGGGCGGCCCATCCTGCCTCGTCTGGAAGTGCCTCCGTCTGATATATACACCTACCCGTCTTTCGACAACGCTCACAGCACAGATCCACAGGTGCTCGTCTCTGAATCACAACTGCATTCGCACACACATCCGCATCCGCAGCAGCCGCCAAGCAGGCGTCACTCCGCCGACCAGCTCCCACCAACGTCCCTTGTCGCGCGTACGAGTAACGAAGACCGACGCGCGCGTCGGCGTGGGCCATGGCTGCCGATCGCACCGCTTGTCTCGTCGACACCGTCATCACCAACGTCGGTCACATCGCCCGGCACGCTAGCCGCACTGCAAAGCCTCGCCGCTATGACGCCACGGTTGCCGGACTTTGCGACCAAAGCCCGCGCGCCTCCTGCCACAACCACGGGTCCCGCGGAGGCTCACGAGCCACTCACCATGCCAGGTGCGACGAATACGGAAGCCCACGTCTACGGCCACACGGTCATGACATCGCGTCTGGCGGATATGAACGCTCCATACGCAGCGCCGCAGCTGGCGGAGTCCCATACCTCCGCTCCGCCATACTACTATTCACATGGCCCCGAAGGTGTTCCGCACTGGCCTCAGCAAGGCTCCATCGGTGGCCCGCCAGCGTCACCCGCAACTGCACCCAGTCCGAGCCATACCTCCGCTTCGAGCTATAGCGACGCGTCGCGCACCTTCAGTGACTACACCTATAACAGCTCTCCGCCGAGTAGCTCTTCAACCTCACCGCCGTCCATCACGGCGCTCGCCGCGCAGCCCTCAGAGAACCCCGAGGATCAGCCTTTCATCATGTCACCCGAGTGGATGGCGGATGCGGATGCACAGATGGCAGAGGTCGTTCGTTCGGGTGAGCTACAGGCGAACATCACTCCTGCGCTCCACTCCGCCGTCCAGACGATGCAGCCCGCGATGTCCAGTCCCGCGTATATGCCGGCCGAACCTGCTGTTCAGGAGCAGATGTATTACGCTGCGATGCCGCCTGCACAGGGGCATCCCATGCCTCCGCAAGACGCCGGGTATGCTGTCTACCAGGACGACATGCGTATGGGGGTAAAGCTGGCCGGCCCACCCGTCGACGGCGGCTGGCAGTACGCCCCAGCACAGGGATACCCGGTCTCGGGCTACATCCAACAGCAAGGCCAATGGTACCCTGTGTGACGATACCTCGACGGACTCGTCACCCCTCGACTTTCGTACTGTCTATCGCTATGCTTTCGCGTATATCCTCGTAAAGTGCTGTGCAAAACGTATTCCATTCATTCGGGTTATGTTGTATGTGCTGTCCTTTCTTCCTCATTTTCTATTTTCCTTCTCTCTCGTGGCTTCCAGGTATAAATGGTTCGGTTACTGGTTACTGGGCGTTTGACACGATACGATCGCATCTCGAAGCTTTGCATAGGCACGATAAATCACAAGTATACCCGCTGTATATACCTACGTTACGTCCTGTCTACCTTGTACTTCTCTTTTTATCGCGGGTGCGAAGTGCGCGGGGACTTTGCTGTTTGTAAGCTATGTAGCATACGGTTTATCTGGCGCGTCGATATAGTCGATTTCATCGGTGGAACCGCAGCCACGTACTGCGTGGCTGAAGGTGCGGAGTGGGCCCTTTGGTCGGCGAGGCGTAGGGATTGCACCCGCCGGGTCCCGGGTACGAGCGTTTCAAGGTGAGCAAATAGAGATGATCTGCGGCACGCGGCAACCATCCCTAGGTCATGTCGTCTGGGAAGGCGACAAAGGAAGACAAATGAATTCGCCTCGAGGTGCGTCCTTCCGGCGGTATGTTCTCCACGCGCAGCCCATCCAACACGGAAATGGACATATTCCATACTTATGCCACAGACTGCCCAGCTCGCGCGCGAACACGAGCGTGCACAATCCGCATGCCGTGCGCCTGCTGAGCCGTCAGATGGCATCATACACCATAGGCGGTTTGTTTTGTTCAGTCTTCCATCATTCAACGCCTGCCGTACAGAGACTCCGCGCGTGGTTCTTACTATGGCGACGCCGAGATTAGAAGATGAGAAGCGACGGAAAACGCATCCCGGGCTGCAGACCCGCGACGGCGACAGCGTCGCTCCCGAGGCTTCCCCATGAAGGGGGCGTAGCGGGACGTGCAAGGCTGTGCTGGAGAAGAACGTGCTTATATGAACGGGGGCGCACGAGCGTGTTCCGCCGCCCTCGGAGGCGCGGGCAGTGGTCTGTCCGCACCTTCTCCGCACTAATGCCTATCTCAGCCACTCCATCTCACGCCACTTATTAGCAATTGAGCAATAAACTCATCCAGCGAGGGCGGCCGTAGCATTTGATGAAGCAAGATCGATTCAGCTGGGATTGGTCCGGGATCGTGCTGTTCGTCAGACCCTGCCGGACCGTTCATCATAGGTCCGTTCGCGAATTCTGCACTCACTGTCGTGACCCGTGCTAGTGAAATGCGTATGGGAATGTCAGGGCCGGACATTTGTGTCAGATGAGGTGGTAAGTTAGCCAACGCGTGCTCATATCAATATCATCGGGCATGAACGATAGTCTTGATTTCTTAGCGAAGCAGGCTGAAAGACTACATACGGTGATATGGGTAAGAACACACGACCAATGTATTGGATATCAATTGAGTAACTTCAGAGCCAATACAGCCCCCCCTCGCGCAGACGTAAATGAATCGCTTCGAAAACTATACTACCAATGAATGGACTCGTCGCCTTTTCGAATGCCGCCTTCCGCGCCTGGAATTCTTCGTACCACATCTCTTGGTGCAGCTTGACCGTCAGCTCCTCCAGTACAATTTCTTTGCCGAGCATCTGCCGCCTCGCCTTAAGATACTTCACAAAACGTCCATCGACAATGTCGGACCAATCCCAGAAACCCACCAGCCATAGGCGTCGGAGTTCGGGGCAGATGATCTGACTGCAGGGTGTGTCGGCGTTCTGGTCTCCAATTACCATGTCCGACATGTGATTTGTGGGCTCGGCGATCACTTCTAGGATGAAATCGAGAGGCAGCATCGATGGGACGATGGCGTGCTCGGAGTCCAGCGCCATGTTCACAGCCAGTACTTGCACCATCCGTAGCCTGGAGAGCGTCTGTGCCCAGTTCGAGTTCATCGACTTCCCGGGAGAGGTGTGGACGCGAAGGAATTGCACCTCGGGCGTGTCAACAAGGACCAAAAAGGCATTATAGAGGTCGATGGGAACATCGTTGTTGTCTGGAAACTGCATAGAGAGTTCGAAGGGATCAGATAGCGCAGATGGCTGAGAGAGATTGTGAACGTCAAGCGAGATGGATCCTTTGATGAACGCTTCCCGTTGGGTAACACAGATGCGAACTGAAGCGAGCTTCGAGAGGGCGGGAAGCGAGCTTCTGTCTTCCGGTAATAGATCAAGGAACGTCTCTGGGTCCGGCAACATGGGCTCGGCGTAGCCACACAGAGAAACCTCAGAAGCAGGAGGGATGGAGATGTAGGCGAGCAGCCGCTTGATGACCGCTGCCTTCGTGATGATCGCAATGTTGCGTAGCCTCTTGAGCTCGACCTTGGGGAGACCAAGTGGGAGAGTTGTCGAAGTGTTGCGTACTTTGATATCAGTCAATATGAGGTTCTCAATATTTGACATGCTGAGAAGCGCGGTGAGCAGCCCGTCCATGGTGACCCGGGAATCAGAGAATTCCAGAGAGGTGAGCTGTGACATGACGGCCGTAGAGGAGAATATGTTCCAGCACGTCATACGCAATTCGCGCAAGCAAGGGAAACGATCAGGTGCGAGATTGAGTTGTCCTTTAGTGTCAACCGTGAAAACGTTCAAGGTCCGCAGGACAGGGAAGGAGTGATTGTGGAGGAATGAGAGTGTTGTTGGGGTATCGGACGCATAGTGGATGCGGAGCCGTAAGGACTGTAGCCGGCGAGCATGGGACGCGACAAGGGGGAAGGCTTTCATGAATACGGAGGTTGGGCGTGTAGTAAGGCAGTAAAAATCGATTTCCACGGGGACGTTCTTGGAACGGGCGAGCGAGGTGGATAGCAGGTTGGTACAGCCTCCGACCCAGATACAAGCCCAAAGTCTCGGCGTAGTAGCACCGACAAAGAACCAATGTCGACAGACGCAGAGGACATACTGCCATGAGTTTGTGACAGAGACTTGAATGTGGTGGTTCTTCACGTGCAGGAAAATCTCAGCCAAGAGTTCTATGGGAAGACGGTTGATGGAGGCGGCGGCGTTCGCGAGGGCGTACAAGCTCATCAGCTCTCCTTCGCGTTCTCGTATGATATTCAGGAGGTGAGTCCTTCCAGTTGGAGATGTTGGATCCGCCGACGACGCACAACGCGGCGGATGAGTCCCATAAAACGGGCCGTGCAGGGTATCTGCCCTGAGAGGGTCTGGAGGCGTCTCTTCAAGCCTAAGGAAAGAATGAATCAACGGGATGAGACATGATATAACACTAGAGCCTCGTACTGATCTCTCCTGATTGCAAGGAAACGAGTTCCGCGGAAAGTAAGAGTTGACATACTCGAAGTCGAGACGCCGCAGCCCGTATGACTATAACGCCTATGAGTACATCAGTGAACAAGAGCAGGAAACAGTCCTACCTGAAGCTTATGTGCTTGATATCCAACCTACGTATACCGTTGCTAGGCTGCCACTCGAGTCTCGCGAGTCGCGACACAAGTTGAAGACAGTGGCGAACCGGATGCCGGTGTTTACTATAAGCGCTTAAACCTGATGGATTACTGCGCTTACTGAGCTCGGAGGGAAATACGGATAAGCGCCATGCCTAAAAAGGCAGTTCGATGTTCAACGTCATTCAGGCTCCTCCCCGCCAGAGATACTGTACTACGTGGCAGACGATATGGTTGACAAGGCAGTATGCGTTCCTGTCGATTACTTCGTCAACAAATTTTGTCCAAGTCCGCCGGGAACCGGTTCTCCTCCTATCCCCATCAACAACCCATTCACACAGATTGTCACCCTTGTCAATGCGAAAGCTGAAGAAACGGATATAGAGGCAGCATTCGTATGTATCATTGGGATCATTCAACCTCTTCACGCTCATTGTGATACCTTACTCAGGCCGCAGCCGTTGAAGAACACGATCTGACTCCGGGTCTGGCGTTTAGAAAGTGCGTCCACAAGTCTAGTAAGGATAGCACGCTGAAGATCGACGGTGCTTTCCACCGCACCAACAATCCTGACACACCTGTTCCCGAAGATGTCGAACTCCGCCCTGCGGATCAGATCGTTGTCGTCGAGTTCAAGCGTCGGGGGGACGAATGCGACCCATTCTCGGATGACACCGACTCCTGTTCCGAAGCAAGCTCATGTGAGAATGCGTGCGGGCAGATTACTAGCACCTATGCTGAGTTGGCCTTCGCCGCTCAGCGACGTGTCGCATTCTTCTTACTCCATGTCAATGGGGTGAACTGCCGTCTCACTCGCTGGGATAGATCTGGTGTCGTCTCCACAGTCTCGTTTGACTATTGTGCTAATTGGGAGCTATTTTGTCAAATCCTCTGGCGTATGTCTCAGTGCTCCGACGAGCAGCTTGGTCTAGATCCCACTGCCCACCGCATTTACTTGTCGAATCCTCTCTACAAGTTCATGGACGATATGGCGCAACCTCGTGAATCCGACGTCGAGCACGAATCAAGTCACATCGACGTGAATAGTCTTCCTCGCGATGGACGAGTCGTTTATCGATATGTTCGGGACTTGTTCAAGGCCTCTCTTGAGTGTGATGCACCTCGCTACGTTCTTGACGTCCCCGATGGCACTACGACTCGGCAGTACCTGGTTGGTAGACCGATCTTCTGCGCCAAGGGGGCGATGGGCCGTGGAACGCAGGCTTTTGCTGCCCTGGACAGGCAGACAGGAGAGTTTGCCTGGCTGAAGGATTGCTGGCGGGTCGCTTACTTTGGTATTGAGCCCGAGGGCGACGTTCTACAGGCCCTAAACAAGGCTCAAGTCCCGCACATCCCGACGTTGCGCTGTCACGGTGACCTTCCTGGCCAACGGACTGTTTCTCCGAGGGTATGGAGGTGGGCTAAGAAACACGTACGTTCCGACCGAAAACTCGCTTTCGCCACTGCATCATCTAACACTCGGAGCATGTCGGGTATTCAGGATCAGTCGACTGAGGACGGTGCAGCTTCATCGAGACCACCGTACGATGGAGACTGCCCGCTGCGCCCACACAAACATGCTCGACTGGTCGTCAAGGAAATAGGCATGCCCCTGAGAGACTGTCCTACAGGGAAGAACCTCATCCGTGTCATTTCCAATTGCCTCATAGGTGAGCGACGCAGTATGCGTCTGTGTGTCTGATCGTACTCACCGATCGGACATTATCAGCGCATTCGATGGCTTTGAAAGGGCCTACGCCACGCCTCCATCGGGACATCAGTGGAAGCAATATCGTGATGATCCCTAAACTTCAACGGTGTAAGAACGGCTCCTGGAAGGTGGTTTGGAGAGGGCTCCTCTGTGACTGGGAGCTATCGAAGCCCGTCGACGCTCCGATATCGTCGCTGCGGCAGCCTATGAGATCTGTACGTCAAATATGCTCCTACCTATCTTCGCGAAAGGCACTCAATTAGCCCGCCGCAGGGAACGTGGCAATTTATGTCCGTGGCGCTCCTGAATGACCACAACAAACCAGTCGAAATATGTGACGAGCTGGAGGCGTTTTTCAACGTCATCCTATACTATGCTGTTCGTTACTTTACGCCCAACCTCGACGAGCCTCAGGTCGGCGCATTCATCGACGAGTACTTTGACCAGTTCAATTGCTACGACAATGAATGGCGCTGCGGCTTTCGGAAGGAGGCTGTGCTATCGAACGGCGTCCTCAAGACGGGTGATGGGACAAAGGTCCTGTTTGGGAGACACATGGATAGCTTGCTGCGAAAGCTACTTCGCTGGTTCCATGCCAATCACATCGTGCGGACGTACCAAGCCGAGTTGGAACAAGCGACTCCTCCTGCTCCACTTCTCCCTGACCCTGACGAAGACGACGAAGACGATGCGATCAGCGTGAGCGATGAAGAGGGGGACCCTCGTGTCGAATCCATTTCAGGCGCGTCTCGAAAGCGTCCCCGTGCTTTCTCTCTTGACATCTACTATCAGAAAGACATCACCGCCCGCATTCCCACCGCAAAAGAGTATGAGGATGCCGCCAAAGTCCAGACACACGACGCCTTCATAGCACTCCTCGATCATTTCATGAACTTAACATGGCCGAAAGACCGTGATCCGTCTGGCGACCGATACCCCATGAACAAGGATCACGGTAGCGCTCGGATCGATAGATCGACCGGTGAATATTCCACGAAGATAAAGGGGTCACAGTCGGTTCCCATTATTCCCTTGGGCTTAGACAACGAACGGACGGACGATTCCGACTCTGAAGATGACGAAGATTAGCGCTTCGTGGAATGGCTCGTGCGGTCGTTCCGACGCACTCGGACGTGCTAGGGGGACAGGGGCACCTTAACGACTGCCATGTCCAGGAACGAGTTCGCCGGTCTCCTGTACGGTACTGTTAGGCATGTTCAGGTTGGGTCTACGTTTGAGATCGTCTGTCAATACCTTGGCGACAATTTGATATGGCACAATCGATTCGTGCATCTTCTATTCAATTCCATGAGGCCGGATGATTCTACGTGCAGAACAGGTAGAGTCATTCGTGCAGCATATCATTATGTGCGCCTTCAAGAGGATCTGGATGGTTGAGAGCGACGTACAGTCGTATTATCACAAACTCTGTGGCCGCGAACGTAGTACTCGAGCTTTTACGTCCCAGGTCTGATCCAAGGCGGTGTTAGATACATTCATAGCAGTTATCGTATAATGCAAACGCAGCACGTTACGAACATCGATATCTTTGATACTACACTACGAACGATACTCTGGACAACTCAGGAGGGAGGCATAGGTGACGTGAATCGGCCGTCGCGCGCAGAGCTTCCTTCACAGCGCGGCTTTGGGAGCTTGCTTTCTCTCCGCCCACCACAGCTCCTCGTCAGGCCTCAACGGCCCAGGGAAGTAAATGGGGAGAAGCGTGGACCCGACCCCGGGCTCTATCTCCTCTGCCTTCATCAGCGCCGCCATGACCTTGTCTGCCCGCACGACCTTCTTCTTCTCCTCCGAAAACTTGAATCCCATCGCAGCGCCGCCGCGCCACTGCCTAGCGGCGAAGACTGTGTACGCTGCCCCTATACCGCACTGGGCAAGCATCCACCACGCGTCGACCCGATCGAGGGCCGTGAGGGCCAAGAGAAGGACTGCCCACAGCGCAATAAGCACGACAATGGCGAGGGTGGATCCGAGTCCTAGTCCATTGGTGCGGCCTGCGGCTAGATCCTCGATGCGCACCCCGCCACCTTCGCTGATAATGACCACAGCTGCGGCACTACCGTTGCCGCTGGTGACACAGGTAATATCGCGGCGCTTCTCGGGGGTCTCGCGAGCGGAGCGAATCTGATTGTGTTGGTGATGGCGCAGGAGGTAACTCGCAGCGTTGGAGAGGAGGGTACCCGCCAGTGTGGCCTTGAAGACGTTCTCGGAGCCTTTGCCGAGGACGGGTAGAATGGCTGCGAGGCCGAGCTGTCCAATGGTGGCGGCACTTGCGGTGTAGGATACCTTGTCAAAGGAGATTGTTCCCGGCCGCTGAGAGGTGGTCAGGAAGGTGACGGTAAGCCCGCTGCGAGCGGAATCGTCCGTGTGGCTACGAAGCAGGTGCTCGAGCACGGGCGAGCGGTTGGTCCGCGCGTAACCCGACTTCGCATTGATAACCGTGCACGGTGGCTCAACCTGGAGATCAGGGCGGGCCCGTGCGAGGAGTGTCAAGAGGAACTCGGGCCAGCCGACGGTGAGAGGAGATATGTCCGGAATGGCCTGGGCGCGTCGGAGCACATCGGTCCCGAGGACCATGAGCACAGGTAGAACAAGGCTAGGATTCAGTTTGTACACATCAGAGCACATAGAGGTGAGTGTGTCCATGGTAGTTGTGGTGATGCTCGTCTCAAAGTGAGTTCGGGGGATGCTGAATGATACTGATCAGGCTCTGAGGAGCGTCGCTTCATATGCTGTTTGGGGAGCAGAGTGGCTATGAACTGGTATACGGCCGCCGCCTCGGCACCAACCCTGCCTACAGATATCAACTCCGAAGCACAGTACTTGCGGAACGCAAGGATGTGGAGGGCGACAGACTGAGGTGGTAGTGAGAACTTGTACGTTTGACAGCGGAGCCACAGAGTCGCGCGCGCCCAGTCGGAGCATACTTAGCCGCGGGGCGCGAGGCGCGGTACCGCCACGGTCTCGCGTGAAGCGCTGGCTGTGTTCAGCGCTCGATGAGAAACTTCTACGTAAAGGGCTGAACGCCTGGACAGAAACCTGGACAGGCAATAGCGGTGCACCAAGCGATATATGCTCGGATAAATCACTGTATCACCAACGCATGACTTCCCAGTTGGGACTTTAGGTACCAATACAGACGTCCGAGTGCTACTAGCATCGATGGATTCCAATCGCGCGCTGCCTCAAGTTACAGAGATCCTAGTATGGAGGCCGTGAAAGATCGGTATAGCGTCCGAAGAAGCCTACAATAGACAGTTGTTCGCATGACCTACACAGCATAACCTGGAAGACGCATGCACGTCATTGCCAAGGGCATGGACTTCCGAGTCCGCGTAGACTTCAAGAAGACGTGGTAGCCGCCTTGTTGTCTTCGAAGTACTTTGTGACCTGTGTCAACGAAAATTAGATGGGGCTAACAGGATTGCTTCTGGTGCAAATGCGATCAATGCCTACCCTTCGGGCAAACTCTGCGTCCGCAAGAACCCTGACGCCTGTTGCAGCCAAACCAGTTGCCACTTTGAGAGTAGCGGCATGCGCTTCAGGGGTGGCCGCTGCCTTGGTGAACTGAGGCGTGTGGTTGCTGCCATTCGGCTCCGTCGGAATGGAGTACGCCGGATGGAGAGCAGGCAGCGCTGACGGATGGGGCGGTACCAAGTAAGCTAGCTGCCGCGTATGACGGGACATGTTGCCCTACCATGTGTGACGTTCCCCTTGACCGGGTTTGTCAGCTGATACACGCCCGGCAAGAGGATGAGATAGTGCTCACGAAGTCTGTCGAGAATTTCGCGCCCTCGCTCGAGCTGACCGTCGTCATGCCATACCTTCTGCCTACAACGTTAGCGTATTCTCTTCCTACAGTGATAGAGAATCTGTCGATACAGCGCTTTGGACGTTTGTAGGCTTCCCAAACGCACCTAGAACGTCGTTGTTTCGGAGTTCAAAGTAGCCCGCGCCCAGCGAAACTTCGATCTTGCAGGCAGTGGCAAGCGCCGCAGCGCTTCGCGACCGCAGGAGACCATGTCAGAACATTCGACCAGGCACATACGATAACTGGTTATACGTACTCAAAGCACGCTCTGACGCGTGTGCGGAGAGCTTCGAGCTCAACCCAGTTCGACGCGCGGACGATGTACCGCAATTCAGCGTAATCGGGTATGACTGGTATGCATGATGAACTGCACGGTTGCCACGATGGGACCGGGCGTACTACTTACCATTCGGAGCCCAATCTCGTCCGACGATAATGCCGTGCACGCGCTGGTCTGGTTTCATCTGCTGGCGCAACGCTGAGATGCTGGCATAGGCGACAAACGCTCCGTCCAATGCGTTCTGGGCCTCCCACGGAGCACTCGCAGCGTGTGCGCTATCGGAGAACACATGAGGCGCACGGACTCAGTAAGTCAAACGTCTCTCACACATACCCATGCCCGAAGAACTCCACGTCGATAGGCTGGCATGCCACTCCAGGCCAGATTGCGGAGAAGTTGTCAGGGCCCGACGAAGGGTGGCTCCTAGTATAGCAGTGAGACATAAAGAATGTGCCTGATTTGGGGCATCGTACTTACATGATACAAGCGTCCATTTCGTCGTATCCGCCACGCTCAAGGAGCGTTATCTTCCCGCCGCCTGCCTCTTCGGCGGGGGTTCCGAGCAGGACTACAGTCCCGGCAATGGCGTGCTGCTCTAGAGCCGCTTTGATTGCGAGAGCGACTGCCACACCTGACATGGCGATGAGGTTATGCCCGCATCCATGCCCGATGCCAGGAAGCGCGTCCATCTCCGAGTTGACACCAATGACACGAGCGCTCCTGAGCGGTTTTCCATCAGGGGAGTGCGTATACGCCGCCCGGAAAGCAGTGTCGACGCCCAAGTAGTGAGGTGTCACCGAGAAGCCATGGGAGGACATGAACTGTGTCAGTCTATCATGCGCATACCTGGAAAACAGTTAGAATGTAAGTGCGGAGTACGAATGAAAGAACATCTAGGCTTACTTTTCCTCCCACATGATCTCTGGATGGTCTGATCGAGGAGAGGTTGCACAGGATGAGCATGACGTCAACGATGGGACTATTGAGAAAACCTACTCCAGATATCGAGGCTCAACTGGCGGAGAGAGGGAGAGAGCTCTTTCAGCTTGCTCTCAATTGTGGACACAATGTCTGGTCTAAAGACGTCTTCGTCATATGACGGCGGTTTCTCCGCAACCTGGTCAACAGGCGCAGGTTGTCCCTCATATCCGCCATACCATCCATATGGATATTGAACATAAGGAGGCTATGCGGTAACAGTGGAAATGTGAGCAACAATAACAGGAAATGACGTGATGTTTGAAGTCTCACCAACTCGGTGTTTTGGGGCTCAAAGTCCGGCGACCCTTGTGTTACTTGGCCTTGACGATCCTTTGAAGGTTCGTTCTTCGTACCGCCTTTGTTTCTTAGCCTGAACAACCCGGAGAAACATCCGGCTTCGACATCTTGTCCCATAGCGATATCGGTGTGCATCGACTTCGACGCCATACTGCGAATCGTGAACGTAGACGTGGTTGACAACACGTCCGGCGTCCTCCAATGTCATTCGTATAGTCATTGCTCTCACGGCAGTGGGCCTGACTTGCCTCGTTCAGCTGAATGCGTGCAGAGTGAGATGACAAATACTCCGTGTCTCTCGCATATGAGCTGCACTCACGCTTCTGATCGCAGGCCGGGTGACCATCATGGACGAGTACCGCTCAAGTTCAGTACAAACAAATACGAGACGGGTCCAATAAACCTTCGCCCTAGAAGCATTCTGAATAGTTATCTTGTTGCACGTCCCGGGCCCGAGACGTTACCTAGTGCGAGCCTCTCCGACGGGCCGTGGAATGGCCACTAATTGACTGGCACTGACAATGCCGCATCAAAGAAACATCGGACCCGCATACAGGTTGAACGAAGGTCCATAAAGACATCGTTTGAAGTACATTGTCCTGAAAGAGATTGACAGCACTGTGTCGAGGTACAGGTCGAAGGAGAGAATCAAAAGCTTCAACGGGCGCTTATTGTCCAGGACAGTCTCGGAAAAGGCAACGGCAATCGGCCACTGGCATCCGAAGGATCCCCGGAAACACTCTCAAGGCATTCTTGCTTTTTGACCACCACTTGCATCTGTTTTGTTTTGAAACACTGACTCTCTGCATTGTTTACCATAGAATGGCCACTAAGAAAGTGTTGATGCTCCATGGGTAAGTAGTGTCGCCTCACGGCGTTCGACTCGCATAACCGTTCGTAAACTGTTTCCGCAGATACGCACAGAACGCGACCATCTTCAGCAAGCGCGTAAGTTACAACCTTGTATGAATTTATGTGAAACTAATTCGTTGCATTGCTGTAGCTGGGTGCTCTACGCAAAGCCTGCGGAAAAGATGTAGATTTTGGTGAAGCCTCTCTGCCGAGATCCTGCGAACCGGCCTGACCAAGATGCCTTGACAGTCTTCGTAGACGCACCACATGTCCTGACTCCCGCTGATCTTGCGGAAGCATTCCGCTCTACAAACGAGTCGTCGTCCCTAGATGACCTGGGTGCTCCAGAAGCCACGACCGAGGCGGACCCAGCCTTGGCGCCCAGAGGCTGGTGGAACGTCGACGCCGCGAGAACCAAGACGGTTGGCCTCGAGGATTCCATAATGCTCCTCCGTGACTATCTCATCAAAGATACCTACGAGGTCGGTGATTAATAACTCCATTCGCGGAGACCGAGTTTGACACTTTCGCCAGGGCATCTTCGGGTTCAGGTAAGGCATGCCGATCGACTGTCCATAACAAATGTCCGGTTCTCTCACCAATCGTAGTCAAGGTGCAGCTATGGCAGCTTTAATGGCAGCCCTGGTATGTGGGACGCGTCATTGCGTCTCAAGCGCTTGTGTTCATGGATGACTGTATAGCTCGAGAAACCAGAGGTGTTTCCACCACTTCTAGTGGACGGCAAAGCACCTCATCCACCATTGTGAGCGAAGCTCGTTTTCAATCTCCGTTACCCTCACTAAGGAGTCGCAGCAAGTTTTGCATAGCGGCTGCGGGCTTCCGGCCTAAGAGCCCCCTCTGCGACTCTATCTTCCTACCTTCATACTCCACGCCGACGCTCCACATACTCGGGCGAACGGACGTGATCGTGGTAGAAGAACGATCGAAGACGCTCGTCGATGTCTGCAGTAACAAGCGTGTAGAATGGCACGATGGAGGTGCGTCTAGACTGTCGCCACCACACGCTAAGCATGCACGAATGGGGCCGCATCCTCATGTTACCTCTCTATAGGTCATTTCGTGCCTTCGAAGGCGAACTGGCGGAACTTCCTCAAGGCGTACCTGAAAGATCCGACGGGTGACGTTCCGTCCCCAAGCACCGCGTCTGCATCTCAACCAGCGTCTGGCACCGCAACACCGGTTACGCCGGCATTGTGATCGTGTATAGGTAAGGTCGCCATACTTTCGCAAGGTTACAATGCTCACAGGTTGGCAGAAGCCTGTAGCGATACTTAGATGATAGAGGCACTGTAGCCATTCCTGAGATTCGACTGCATTTGCATTCTCAATCATACGTAGGAATCGTGCGATTCGGGGTTGGTGAGTGGTCTCAAATTGTAGCGTATCAAACTGTAGCGTAACTTGGGTGAGTGGAAGGATGAGGTTGGAGCACTGATGATCCGTGTCGAGTATTGATTGGCAAGACGTTTAGAAGACGCTTCACGTTACCAGCCCTCTAGGAGCAATCCAACATAGTAAATGCAGAGCGGAATCAGGAGAAATACAACGCAAGGTGAAAGAAATCGGTAAATACAACGGCATGATGCAGTGTAAGTATAGGCTCCATCGTATGAAACATCGGAATAACAGCGTGGTATCCTAACATAGGGTATTGCAACGCGCAACCGACGAGTCGTCTAAGAGTTCGCGTTCGGGTCGTAGAGCAAAGCTGTCGAGGCCGATGGGGACGATGGCTGGGTCTGCAGGGACCCCCCGCTTATATCGAGGGAGCTCGCGGCCAAGGTTTCCGCATGCTCTGATGATGCACCGAGCACCTGCGAGCCTCGCTCGGGCTCGGACGTCGGGGGTACGTTGTTGCCATTTGCTGCCATGTCCATCGCTGCCTTCTCAACCCTCTTCTTGTCCCAGTACTGTTGCTCTTCTGGACGAAGTTCTCCGGGGAAGAATATCTTGAGCATTGCCAACCCAACGCCTGGCTGGCGCTTCTCCGCCTCCTTCAGCGTCTTCATCACCTTGTCTCCCCGGACGACGTCCCTCCTCTCGTCAAGGGGCTCGAAATGGAATCCGAGCGCGCTTGCACTTCGTTGTGCACCCGCCGCGACGACGTTCTGCACCATCCCGAGGCCGCCGACGGCGAGTAGATACCACGCGTCGCCATCCAGG
Organism: Cubamyces sp. BRFM 1775; assembly: GCA_022385745.1. Lineage (NCBI taxonomy): Eukaryota > Fungi > Basidiomycota > Agaricomycetes > Polyporales > Polyporaceae > Cubamyces > Cubamyces sp. BRFM 1775. The sequence goes on along the minus strand of MU278626.1, from coordinate 10,759 downwards.
CCCTCCACGGTGAGCAGGAGGACGATCCACAGGATGCTCAGCAGAGCGGACATGACGGACGTCGTCCACTGCCGTTTGTCGCGGCCCCCAGCGAGGTCTTCGAGGCGGATGCCCGTCTCGCTGATGACAACCATCGCGAAGGTGCTCCCGTTCCCGCGTGTGAGGCACACGACCTCGGAGCCTTTCTCGATCTTGCGCGCTGCATATTTCTCCTCGCGCCATTGTGGAAGGCCGCTGCCCAAGAGCGCAAGTACGGTGCCCCCGACTGTGACCATGAGCACGACCCAGTTTCCACGCAGCGCCCCAGGGATGACCGAGATTGCTAGTTGGAAGAGGATGACGGCCACGCCGCTCCAGTACACCCAGTCGCGCGCCGGTACACCTGCCTGCGGGGCGTCCTTCCCGCTGACGGTGCGGTAGAACACGACGGTGAGTGAGCTGCCTTTTTTCTTGCTCTTCTCGTCGCGGGCGGGTTGTGACTTGTCTGCGGGTTTGGACTTCTGGTGGTCGCTGCCTGCCTGCGGATGGACCCCGAACTTATGCTTCTCGCGGTCGCGGACGAGCCTCCCGAGGACCCAACTCGCGTTCTGACGCCCGTAGCCCGACTTCGCGTTCACAACCTGGATCCCACAGTCGGGTTGGGGCATCAGCCGACCATCCCCGACGGCGGAAGTCAATGCGGAGACGGAGTATGCCAGCCAACCGAACGAGAACGCGACGGGGGCAAAATGCCAGTAGGGCGTGAGGGGGCCGCTCCCTGCAAGCTGGGCGACGGCGCGCTGGACGATGTCGCCGCCGATGATCATGAGGATGGAGAGCGTGTCGTCTGGGCTCAGCCAGGATTTCCTCTCTGCTGAGAAATAAGGCTGCACATTTGCTGGGTCCGCCGACCGGATTGCGAGCCCTGAAAGGAGTCGTAGCAGTGGGGGAGGCATAGTGCTGAGATGTGGATTGCAGGTCTGTACGTTTCCTTGATTCAGCCTATATCACACGCTTATATACGTGCGCTATCATGAGGTTAAGACCACACTCATGGGTCCAGCATGTTGCCCGCAGCCTCACTGCTACTAGCAAAGAGTTTGACAGCCAAGGCTTGACAGGTGAGCTGCTATATGAGCGCGAGACGGGGCAATTTGAACGCTGTACTGGAAGACCACGTAGTCTCCTGTAGGTGGACGACCGAGGTGCTCGCTTCAACGAGAGAAGGTCGAGCAGCACGATAGCATGAGGCTAGTCTGGTTCATAGCGCCCACTGCCAGGCCTCTTCTACAGGAAGAGGGATCAACCATCTGGCGAAGTTCGACGTAGGAAGGTGCCGGACTACGCACTTTGGAACTGGTATCTCGTGGACACTGCAGGCATGAGGCTACGGGTTCACTTTCGCTCGGCTGCTGCTGAAGATTGAAGGCCCAATGCATGCGATTGGAGGGTCGAAACAGATAACCGATGCGCTGTTGGCTTGTACTATAGCAATGTGTTTGGCAAGTTCATACGGCGGTGACTCTTTACGGATGTGATACATATGGGGCTTAACACAGGCTGTCCGATGATTTTGCACAATCGTGACGTACGTTTTCCGATTTGGTACTGGTTCATGTGTAAGTATTGGCTTCGTAACATTTGCAGGTGCACTTGTCATCTAGGAGTTCGTGAGCGGTAGGATCTGGCCACATGATGCGTTCGAGTCGTATGGAAGAGAGGGCAAGGATGACGGGGACATCGGGCGTAATTGTACGGATTCTTCAGTGATATCGAGGGAGCTCGTCTTCGACTTCTCCGCGGGCTCCGGCGTTGCGACGAGCGTAGCCCCTCGGAGCCGTTGATCTCGAGAAACCGGTTTCTCGGACATCGTAGGCGGGATAGCGCCCTTCGCGGCCGTCTCCCTTGCCGCCTTCTCCGCCCTTTTCTTGTCCCAGAATTGCTTTTCGTGCGGGCGGAGGTCCCCGGGGAAGAAGAGCTTTAGCATCGCGAGCCCGACGCCCGTCTGGCGCTCCTCTGCTGCCATCAGCGTGTCCATGACCTTGGCTTTATGAAGGAGGTCCTTCTCTTTGTCGAAAGGCGCGAAGTGGAACCCGAGCGCGCTCGCGCTTCGCTCTGCACCCGCCGCGACGACGTTTTGCACCATGCCCAGACCGCCGATGGCGAGCAGGTACCATGCGTCGCCGTTCAGGCCCTCCACTGTGAGCAGGAGGACGATCCACAGGATGCTCAGCAGAGCGGACATGACGGAAGTCGTCCACCGCCGCTTGTCGCGGCCCCCAGCGAGGTCTTCGAGGCGGATGCCCGTCTCGCTGATGACAACCATCGCGAAGGTGCTCCCGTTCCCGCGCGTGAGACAAACAACCTCTGGGCCCTTCTTCGGATCGATCTCTCGAGCCGCGTACTTCTCCTCGCGCCACTGTGGTAGGCCGCTCCCAAGGAGCGCGAGCACCGTGCCACCGATTGTGACCACGAGTACGATCCAGTTTCCGTGCAGCGCCCCAGGGATGACCGAGATTGCGAGCTGCGCGAGGATGACGAGCACGCCACTCCAGTACACCCAGTCGCGTGCCGGAACGCCTGCCTTGGGCACTCCATGCCCGCTCACTGTACGATAGAACGCGATGTTCAGCGAACCGTCCTTGAATTTCCGCTTCTCGTGATCGCGCACGAGCCGTCCAAGGACCCAACTCGCGTTCTGGCGCCGATATCCCGTCTTGGCGTTCACCACGTTGATGGGGCAGTCCGGCTGGGGCAGAAGCCGCCCATCTCCCACGGCAGACGTGAGCGCGGACACAGAGTAGGCGAGCCATCCGAACGAGAACGCGACGGGGGCGAAGTGCCAGTAGGGCGTGAGGGGGCCGCTCCCTGCGAGCTGGGCGACGGCGCGCTGGACGATGTCGCCGCCGATGATCATGAGGATGGAGAGCGTGTCGTTCGGACTCATCCAGGATACCCTCTCTGCTGCGAAGTACGGTTGTGCGTTCGTTGGGCTCGCCGACCGGACGGCGAGCCCTGCAAGGCGTTGTAGCAGTGGTGGTGGCATGGGACCAGGAGGTTTGTGGACTGACCTCCAGGTATCCTTGTGCGTGCGGACTGATTAATGCTATAACAGTGTGTTATTAGGTTTGGTCCACACTCATGGTATAAGCGAGGAAGCTCACAGCCTCACTGGTATTGAGTGGATCTGCGGCGACTTACGACTTGACAGATACAGTGCAAGAGGCGCAGCTGCATGCGAAGTTCGAACAGATAATAAGAAGATGCTGATAACGTGACAACTACGTAGACACCACGAGGCGTATCATCAACACTATCCAGTAAACTCCGCTAAATGAAGTTCACGAACGTTGGGACGTAACTGTAGTACGACTACCACAATTAATACAAAGCGAGCAGGTATCATTACAGCAGTACGGAAACCGTGTCCATGGTATAGCTAAAATGTTCAAGAAGTGTCCAATGCATTGCAAGATGTAGTTCAGAAGCGTCCGCGAAATGTCCAGAGTTCCCAAAGTCCGGAAGGCGTAACAGCATATTCAGGCCAAGGGAGTAAGAAGAGCAGGTTTCAAGCGTTATCGATGCCTTCGGCGCACAATCCGCATCCAATACATTCGAGACAAGCTGTAATGATATTGAGAATTGTAATCGCAGCGTGATGTAGTAGAATATAGAACTTACCCAAACCACCACACCACGCGCAGACATAGCATGGACAGCACAACGGGTTCTCGAATGCGCCTAAAGATACAGAATGTCAGCGATTTCCAAATCAATCTAGGGAAACGCTTACCTCGGCAGCACCAAGCACTAAGGCATATGGCGGCAAGGAACACCAGAAACAAGCCGACAAATACGATGATGAGATAGTCTAGTGCATATGTGAGAATGGGCGCAGCTGATTGACGTCGTGATCATACGTACATTTACGGTGTACGAAGGTATTCTGCCCACTACCGTTATCGACTGCCTGCCTCTTGATGAATCCGCTCATCGCGGTCCAAGCGCTTCCTGAACCATCTTCTACAAGCCCGAGGGAGCTTAGCCAGGAAGCCTCGTTGAACGCGACATCCCAAAGGCATGAGATGAGGAGGAAAAGCGCGAGGGAGAAGGCAGTCAGAAGGAGGGCCGTGACGATACGCCGGGACCTCGCGTTCTCGCAGCGGCAGCGGCGAGCTGCTGCGGGCATGCCATTGTGTCCGTGTGGGCAAGACTTCTCATTTTCCTCGCGGTAAGCGAGAGAAGGAGCCGGGACGGAGTATGGCTGCGACGTGATAGTCATTGTAGCTAAATACGAGTTATCAGCACATGATAGTATTTTCACGAACTTCGAGAAAAGGGTAATGCGATGGGGCACGTCAGGAGGTGGTCCATGAGTGCGTGTATATGGTCGCTGTATTAGGCATCGGTATAGACCTGAGCCATTATACGCCACCGAAGATGACAGATGTGGAACGCAAACCACCTGCGGTTGCAGTCGCCACGCCTAACACAGCTTCGAAGAACTGATCTACTCACTACTGAGGAGGTTGACTGTGAGTTCAGGCTCTACCCCGGGACGTTAAGGAGTGAAAAGGGAGAGTATTGGCGAGGTTCGTAAAGGTCGTAGATGGTCGTACGGAAGAAAGGTGCAAAACGCGGCGGAAAGCAAGCACTGGCAGCTGCGGGCACTTGATGCGGTGCACCATGCCCATAGGTGAGAATGCACTGCGTCATGGCACGTGGCCTCCACGCTGCCACACGCCCTCCGAGTTGGCCGGATTTGCCCCACCTCAACGGCCGGTCTGGCAAATAGGGCACCGGCCGGCGTCCGGAGCCCCTGTGAGCCAATCACGGCCGGAGTGAGCCCGCCAGGCCGAACCGCAAACGTCGACGACGCAAAGTCTGAGAAATGGGCCCGTCCTCGTTTTCTGCACACGACGACCACGCAGAGAGCTCTAGCCATGCGAACAAGTCCTCCTCGGGCCTTACTTTTGTTCTCCCACCGCTCAGCGTCGTCAAGGCCCAGAAAAGCAAGAAAAAGATCAAACTCAGCTACGAGGAGCCCGTGAAGACCAAGGCACCTAGACCCATCAGGCTAAAACCACTGAAAGAGGTCCTCACCAAGCTCATCACGCAGATCAAGAAGTAAGTCGCAGCGTACTGATCCACAGAGAACGTTAGGGCTAATATATGCGTGCAGGAAAGATGACTACGCGTTCTTCCTTCAACCTGTCGACCCCGAACAGGTGCCTGGGTATTCCGATGTCATAAAATACCCAATGGACCTAGGCACGATGTCTGTGAAGGTGGATAAGGGAAAATACAGGACCCTGGAGGAGTTTGCGGTGAGCATCATGCCTCTTCCTGTGATCTACATATATTTTCCCCCTTTTTCCATTCGTCCATACTGCAACGCCCAAGTGCTTCTGCAAGGAACATCCGCAGTGGTGGAACGCTGCATGTGCAGACTCCCGTTACCACGTGTGGTCGGGACGCATCGCAAGATTATCCTTACTCTAGTTGTTCTGGCAGATCACCAATTTGTCCCCCTTCACTTGCTACGGGCCATTCGCCCATCGCCCCGTAGTGTCTCGTGCACCAGTGTTCTGTGCCTTGCGTTGCTGACTCGCTTGACCCCGAATCAGCTCTGCGGCAATGTACATTGCTTTTCGAGGCCTGGCCTTGATGCGGAAGCTCTATTGCCTGGGGTCATGTTTTCTCTTTCTTTTACACACCATCCCGTAAACTATGCACGCATACAGTCATCCACACTCTTGCGTTCTCGTCATATCTATAGACCGGGGAGATACTAACCGCACTGCAGTCAGACCTGCGACTTGTTACCAACAACGCGAAGACGTTCAACCCGCAAGGTAGCATATATTACACTGAAGCGGAGCGCATCGAGGCATATGCTCTCGAACACATCGCAAAGGCAGCTTCCACCGTCATCGAGTACGAGACAGATTGGAACATCGAAATCGAGAAGGACGAAGAGCCCGTCAACGTCAACGTCGATGACGACGATGTCTCCAATCCTGTAGGCACCCCGATTGACAAGACTACGGGCACGCCGATGGAGGTGGACGAGAGCCGCGCGGGTTCGCCTTTTCCACAAGTTGTAGGCGGGAAACGAGTGAAAGGGAAGAAACTCCCTGGACCTCTGTCTGAAAGCCTCGAACCAGACGGCGGGCTCCCTGGTGCTAAAGATGGACTTGGCGCATTCCCGCCAGGGTCAGATTGGGCGGAACTTATGCTCGCTCTCAAGTTGAAAGGTAAGACGCGCATACATTGTTGTGGATGAGTGTATGCTGATCATGTTATTCCCGTATTCTTGCAGGCAAGCGTTACCGCACGAAGAAGGAGCGAATGAGGATCGAGAAGAACGGCCCGCCGCTTACAGCAGAAGGTAGTCTTGATTACTGGGAAAGTGAGTTGTTGTCATCCGCATGTTCCATTCACATATGCTCACGCAGGCCATGCACTATGTAGTGGAGGATCCCTTCTCTGTCTTCTCGCCTCTTGTTCCCGACCCTATTTCTCGTCCGCTGCTCGACCCTATCTTCCCTCCTCTCGAAACGTCTAATCCGACTCGTCCCCCTCTACCCGCGCCCGTCAACATATTGCCCACAGAGAACGTGCCAACGCCATCTGCACTTTCTGCGGCAGCGTCAGCATCCAAGCAGCCCGGGCGCACTAGACCGCCCAAGCGGAAACACTGGACAATCATCCGGAATGCTCCCTCACGCAGTCGTGCGAAAGACGTTGCAGAGGAAGAGCCTATACCGTTATGGAAGACTCCCCGAGAACCCGTCGCTGCCGACTTCGGGACGTTCGCCACTCTGCCTAGCCTTCTTGCAGAGGAGCAGCGCCTGAAGGACATGAGCGCCGGACTTGGCTCGGAAGAGAGGCTGTTCAACGCAGTTCGGCAGAGCGTGCAAGCTCCGGCCGCTAGTTCTAGTCAGTGCGAGTCGGCCGACGTGAAGGCTGAGACCACTGGAGAGGAAGACTACTGGAAAGGCAAGGCCACTGAAGCTGAGGCATACATTCGGGACGTCGTTTATGGGGGCGTCGACGGGTTTGCCTATGTGCGAAGTTTGGCAGAATTCCTCACCCCATCGGAGCCTATCGTGAGTAACATTGCATGAGCTCTTCCCACTTGGTTCTCACCATATATCTCTCCAGCAACATGACGGCGAGCCGCCCACGTATGGAGAGCTGGGAATGCCGGTCGCGAAGTGGGTGGAAGAGAACGTCATCAACCCACTGACCGACGGCCGCCACGCGATCCTGTGCGAGGCGGCGCGCATCCTGAACGAGCTCCCTCCCACCCCTCCGCCCGAGCCCTCTTCCCCGACGTCCCTCTCCATCCCCGCACCCACTACGCCACCGTCGGACCCAATCCGGCACCAAATCGAACTCTCGCTGCGCACGTACCCCGCCGCCGCCAAGGCCCTCGCGACGCTGCAGACCATCGCGCAGGCACAGATTGACCTCCCCGCGCTCATCCGCGCCCCAGACGAGCTCTTCCGTGCGGAAGACGTGTGGGCCGGGCGCGAGTACCGGGAGAAGAGGCGGCGCGAGATGGACGAGGCGCTCGCGCGCGATCCCGAGAAGAACGCGGCGGCGTACCTCCAGTGGGCGATCGAGGAGCATCGCGAGGCAGAGGCGAGCGCGGCGGCTTCTGCAAACGTTGCTGTGGAGGATGAAGGCATGTTGGCGTATGCGCTGGAGTATGCGGCCGACGAGATCGCGCGGTTGGCGGGAGGACGCCAGATAGGCTCGGCTAGTGCGAAGGCCGAGACAGCCGGTGAGCAGGAGGAACAGGCGCAGACCAGTCAAGACGAAGACGTCGTTATGAAGACGGAGGAGGACGTCGATGCTGCGCCACCACCGCCTCCGCCACCTCCTGCACGATCGTCCCCCGATGTTTCGTCGACAGCCACGGGCGACGGGGCATTATGCGTGCCTGCCAGCATCCAGGACGGCGAGGACGAGGAGGATCCGGACATGCGGAAGCTCAGGATGAACCTGCTCGCGCTCGCGAAGCGCGCGCCGCTGGACCAGATCATGAAGCTGCCGGCTGAGCTCGTGCCCGCGCACCTGCGGCACATCGTGCCTACGCTCGACGCGTAGATCCCTGTGGCGGTAGTGGCTCCGGTGGGGATGGTGGTGGTGGCGTCGGTGTGTACATACTTGGATGCGATATGTCCGCTTGCGGGTTGGTTGGTTGGGTTTTGGGTACGTCGTGGCGTTGCTCTTCGACGTTTGTATAGGCAGTTCTGATGATCGTCGTTGTGTGACTTTGTAGGGGACAGCAGGCGAGCAGAGATGTGTAATCATAGATGTAACAAAGTTCAAGATTCGGTGCAGCTGCTCCTGCGGTTTCTTCTTTGACATGCTGATGTACAACGGTATGCAGTACTTCTTGTGCTGCTGCGTGCGCAGGTAGGTCAGATGGACTTATGTTTGGTACTTCTCTACGCCTCGCGACTTTCAGACGTCCGTCATTCGGACATCAACGCAGCACGTATGCAACGTCATGCTATTTATGCGTCGCGACGTCGACACTTACGTGCGGGCGCGCGTCGGTGGGTTGCATTGATCCACTTCCGACTTGTACCACATGTCCTCGCGTGTACGGGCGAGACGCTACATATGCGACCCGACGTCAGTGTACGTGTCGGCGTCCACACTTTGCCAATTGTTCCGTGGAGAAGGGCCGCTTGGTCGACGGGGTGCGCGCTCGTCGGGGGTGAGCGAGAGTTGTAGCCATTCGTCTCCTTCCAGCCGACGCTGCTCACCGCAGGGTGCTCAGATCTTCAGGATGATCGAGTTCTATAGCTATGTCGTACGCGTCTCGCTTTGCAATGCTGCTGTGGTAAGTTCCTGATTGCCTTGGATCGCCGCGCCGCACAGCTGAACGTTGAACGATCGCTTCTCAAGCGAATTTGTCGTAGCCGCGTCGACACAGCACCCGAATGTCCATGAAGGCAATGGTCAGTATCGGGTCCGGGCTCGCGCGGAATTGTTCACAGCGAAACCCGTGAGTCTTCTTCTACTGAGGTCATTCGAAGCAGCTTGCCGAATGTGTCTCATCGGACCCTGTAGCCGCACGCGATCCTTGCAGATTCTCGCAAGATTTCACCGCGGAATGCGGTCACGGCTCTGCACATGTTGCGCCGGTGAGAACTGGGAGTACCGCCTCGCGCTCTTCGCTGTCGCGTACAGTTCAGTCGCAGGAGATTCCGAACTGACCGCAGCATATGGCGGAAGAACCCGCGAAGGCATAAGGGAACCGTGAAACGCCTTCTCCGCTGTTTCCTAGCGCGCGGCGTGTGCGTGCTGCCCCTCGTATAGGCTGCGCCCGATGGGGTGGGTGCGTTCCCTCGTGCGTTTTGGCAGATCATCCTCACAGCTCCGTGTGCGCGGTACGCCATCACAGGTCTGCAAGGGTGGCCCATGTCAGAGACCGTCACGGATGCTCGCTACTCAATGGGTTCCTGGGTCCTGACATCTATCAGCGAAGCCTGCGCAGGAGTCGTAGCGACGGAACATTGACCCGCCAAGTAAAGCGCATGAGACGATTTGGACCAATGCACTGAACGTGTAGCAACGTTTGCTAGACCCCTCAGAGCCCCCTGCGCCAGGGTTGGCCCGCACTCTTGCCGCACTGGTCCACTGATCGCTTCGCAGAATCCCTTCGTTCGCCTTCCTCCGTACCGCTGTTCCCTTCCGGCTCGGTAAGTGATCATTGGCGTCCAGATCCGTGCCGTAATGCGACCAAGGCACGTTCTACAAGTCTGGGCGCGGGGCGAGCATTCGCATGCTGTCAGAGTCATGGATTTAGACACCTCCCCCCGCTTACCTTCCCCTCGGCGACCGTCACCGTTATAACAGGAGCAGTCGTGGGGTTGCCCTCCGCCGGTCGAGGGATATAAACTCGTCGCATACTTATCCTCAGAATCGTCGAGTTCGGGCTCCCTACTGTCAATGTGAGTTGATAACGGCTGTCTACTCCAGATCTGCTGTTGACGTCTCGTTAAATTATAGCATGTTGATCTCCACCTTCGTACCGCTCTTGGGGCTTGCTTTCACCCCTCTAGTCTCTGCTTGGCCATTCTCCCTCCAGGCTATCAAGGGCGGTGGAAAGGGGAGCAGCGGGAACCATGGCGGGGGAAAGGGTAGACGGGACACCCCGATCGCACCGAAGGTCTTCATCATCGACATGGTCCGTATCCTTGACATACCCAATAGCTGTGTCGCTCATACCCAGTCCAGTTTGACGACGAAGGCAGCTCTTGGTTCGGCATCCCCGAGTTCAACGTCCTTGAACAGAACGTCACCGTTCCTGGCTTCTCCCCACTATTCCCCCAGGCGCACTGTACACAGGATGGCAACGTCTGCCAACTCGTCACGGGCGAGGCTGAGATCAATGCCGCCTCCACTATCACTGCGCTCGTCCACTCGCCCAAGTTTAACCTCACGCAGACGTACTTTCTCATCGCTGGCATCGCTGGTATCAGTCCCAAGCTCGGCACGCTCGGCAGCGTCACCTTCGCTCGCTTTGGTGTTCAGGTCGCCCTCCAGTACGAGTTCGATGCGCGTGAGAAGCCCGCAAACTTCCCCACTGGATACGTTCCGCAAGGGTCGTTCGCCCCAGACCAGTTCCCGCAGGAGCTGTACGGAACGGAGGTGTTCGAGGTGAATGAGGACCTGCGTCAGTTTGCCATTCAGATGGCGAAGACGGGCAAGCTCTTCGACGACGCTCAGAGCCAACAGTATCGCGCGAACTACG
>MU278625.1:0-46660 GCA_022385745.1 Cubamyces sp. BRFM 1775 | reverse complement strand
TAAAATGGCTCTTAGTACGCTCTATTAGCCCAAATGTGCCAACATCAGAAGGCTCCCCGCGTTTTGTGCGTTTTGCGCGGCGCGCGCGAAAGAGGCGCCGACGCATTGTTTTTGAGAACAGCTGTACCCTCAACGGTCACATGCGTTGCGGTACGTTACAGGTTGTACTAAGCGTGACCTTCAGCTACGTCCGTCTACCAAGGAATTGATACTTAAATGTTGACCATGTCCTGTCCCTAGTCCCTCGCCGTGGTACCGTAACTATCAGTGTACAGTAGTTGTAAGTAGTAATTGTGGCGGTGATTGTTACTATGAGGTGGGAAAAAACGGTGACGAAAAAAACCCACCAACCCTTGGCGCAGCGAATTACTATGGCATTGTACACTGTCAGCCGTACTCTGAGGCAGGACGATCAGCCTGGGGCATCCGGTAGCCCCACCAGGGGGCAGGCAGATTGCCATGGCGGCGTGACGGAGCGTTGAACGCTTCCCGCCCGGTGCCGCCGCGCCATGCACGAACTCCAGGACGTAGGGAGGAGTGGAAATCCATCCTGTAGCAACCCAATGTTAGCGAGGGATTGTACTATAGTATGGTCTACTCGGTGAGTGTGGCCTCTGACACGGAGATATAGCCGGCAGTGCGATATCGCAGATTCAGGTTCGGGGCAGACACTAGTTTGAAAATTCGCAGAAGAAGGCATACTCATCAGTATATGACTGACAACTCGATGCGAGCTGCATGTGGTTTCTGCTAGCACTTGATATACCGGAGTGATCTAGGAGGGGGTTCCGAGTCACAGCAGGGGCATATAGACATTGAGCTAAAATCAGAATGTTTCCTGTCGGAGTGCAACATTAACGCCCTTCGGAGCTTACCGGAACGGGCGTCCGGCGCCTACGTACTGAATCTCGTACGTAGAGACCAGCGCTAGCATCGCTAAACTCTCCAACTTCATCCGAGCTAGGAAGAAGTCTTCCATCGTTATAGACTCATATGTGTTGTACAGGTTTACAAATCCGCTTCTTCAAGTATCAATGTGTTTGTTTTCTCCTTTAAGACGTGACTTCGGGAATCGAACAGAAACGCAACACGGGATGTCCGAAGGCGCCAATAACCAAAGACCGAGGGTGAACCGATGGGGGCGAAGGCCGAATGCTACCGTGTGCTGTCGAGATACCGTCATAAACCTATTCATGCACCTCTTGGTGAGCGAATATCATGCGAGGTAAGTAGAAGAGAGCAGCGTACTGAGTCGAAAAGGTTTCCAGCTTCGCTATGCCACTTCTCGACTTGTATCCCGACGCCGAGGCAGCGCACGGGTTTACACTACCGGCGCACAAATCTATGAATGCATGGTTAGTCGCAGGAGGCCATTGCAATGTCATCCACTAGCATCACACTCACCCCGGGGATACCGAGAAGCCCCGACAGCCCTAGTGGCAAGGTGACGCAGGTGTCACTGGGGCAGTCGGCATCGACACTACAAGTAAGACAGTTTCCCGGGGCATCGGGTACGATACGCCCTTCCAACGCAGTGGCGGCGACGAACGAAATGCCGACGTTGGTCACGACGAAGGCGAGCTTGACGAGGGTGGAGAACTGCATGATCTGTAAGGCGCAGAGAGGTGAGCGCGAGTGACACACGTTGTGCATGCACTGAGAAGGGGCCTGCCTGGGTTTGGTACGATGCTTGACTGAGAGTAGCGGATGCTATGAGGCACTGCTGCAGATTGTGGTGAGGTTGGCTGACTTTTATCCTCTTCAGGGGCGCCAGACGATTTCCCAAACGGTCCTTTGCCGCCTCCTGTGCACTCGCCAACAACACATTCCGTATTCTTCAAGAGGTATAGCGGTATGTGGGACGCTCAGGTGGAAAATATGGAGCGTATGAATTGCATGCGTGACCCCAATCAACGGTCAGTCTAGTACATCGTGCTGCTATCACGTTCGCAAATTATACCTAATACGAGCACAGGCACAGCGTCCGGACGGTTATGTGGCCGCTAGAATGAGTATGTCTGGCACAAGGAAGGTTGTGGTAACGTCACCGCTGCTGTAGAGGTACGCAGAGCCAACAACCGGGGTTGAATTCTATGAGCTGATCGCATCCCCATATAGTCTCTATGATAGTACGCGTACTTTGAGTCTGAACGACGAGGCAGTGAACGTCGAACTGTGCTCGCTGTTGGAGTGTTTCTCGATGCTCCATGGGGAATGGAAAGAGATGCTGTTGGCTAGTGACAGCTCCCAGCAAGCCGTGCCAAACCTCAGCAGCCGCGTTCAGTCTGTGGTGAGCTATGCAGCATGTGCAATGCATCCGAATGTGGCTGATGCTAGTGTAACCTTCGCTCGCGTCGAAGAAATGATGGCCCAGGGTTGCCGTGCACCATCTGCCACTTAACCTATGGCTGCATGCGCAGATGCAGCCACTGGTACTCACGAGCTTGGCTAGGAACGCCATCGTTATGCACCATCCCTTGCTTGAAGCTGCCCCACCCGCTCTGCCGAGTATTCACACCGTTCCCGAATCTCCAAAGGTTCTCTTCGGCGTTTATACGGTCCGTCTATGCACACCTTCGTATCCCACCTCGCGAACACGACCGCTAACGGTGAGAACGACACCTTTTCGGCTGAACCGCTCGTGCGCAATGGACGCATTCTTCTGCATCTATCTCGCCGGCAAAGCTTATCCCGCGAGGTCGTCAGACGGAACGCCCACGGGCGGGCCGCTCTGCCACCCCCACCCTCGACATCTGATCGCTGTCGCTCTAAATCCGCGAATTCCGAATCGTCTGGGATGCATGCGTACCTCATTGGTCCTCCCCACGACGCGCCTCCGGTAGTCCATGCACATGTGTCGTCTTGTGGCCAACACGATTTTCTGGTGACTGCGGTGCTTATTCGGCAGTACGCTCCTTGTGCATAGTCCTACAAGCTCGACGACGCCACTGATGCGTGTTATTGAGTTGTGTATTCTACAGGCGGCCATCACGCAGGGATCGTGGAAGGTGGATGAGAGCGCCAACTACCGCCTCGGTGCGACTCGAAAAGGACACGCAGAACGGGAGAACTCCTGTTCAACCGGTATTTTAGCTGTGTGCATGACGGGTGATTGTCGTTTAGCATGCATGTTGGGGCACAGGGATGTCTGGCAGCAGTGAGTGCCCTCTTCTGGTGTTGCAGGAAATCCAGAGTTGACCGCGGCCAAGCAAATTCCCCAAGCGCGTCGGGAACTTACCTGAGAAACATGACAGATTCTGATGAACACGGAGTGCGCGGGGCATGTATTCCAATGGGCGTGGCACTCCGACACTCGGGGGCAAGTCAGCTGGTCGGACATCGGACTTTTCACCAACCTTTCGGCGACCGGATGCGCCGAAGAGGCCAGGAAGAGAAGGTGTGTGTGGCGTGCTGTGCTAGTTGGTTGCAGGTTGTTTGAGAGCTCCGCGCTACACCGGCTGCTGCGGTACCTCGCCGTAATGCGCAGGCAATGACGAGTAAGTGACGTCGTCCTTGAACTCGCGCCGTTGAGATCTCATGAGTATTGATGCAACGCGCAGGCGGGTTCCGTCATTGCCAACGGACGGCGCCGAATGTTCACAAGTGCTGTACATGGCATTCGAGGCGGGAAAGCTCGAATGGCACATTGACGGTGGAGTGTTTCTCTACGACCCACTGGCGAGCCGAATAGTCGTCAGCAGCACCGAGGTTTGGGCATCGAAGCGAACTGATATTCGTTGATGCTATTCTGGCCACGCCCTCGGATCGAAAGAGCCCGAGTTCTACATCGCAACCAGCACGGCGTGTGTTCGCAATCAAGGGGCCTCTCGAAGCGTACTGTAGTACCGCGTAGCTCAAGGGCACAGTAGAGAAGGACTTTACCGGCTATCGAGTACAGTCCGTCTCTTTGAATCGAACTTGTAATGATATCTGACGGAGGGTTTTTTTTGTGGTAGTGGGCCCTGAACGAGGAAGGGCTGGAGACACTCAGGTGTGCCGAATGGAAGTCTGAAGACAGACCGCTCTCGGTCGTTACTCGAAACAAAAGCCGCGTCGCTCTCATACATTCTGCATAAAGTGAACCGCTTCCGATGGAATGCCTGGACGTATGCATGACGAGACGCGGGCCAGATGTTCGTCCGATCGTCCGATCTCAGCACAGAGGCGTGAGCGCCGAGGCCTCGGCCGTTGCATGGGTGCAGCGTAACGTGAGTGAATCTGGAGTCCTCAGCTTCAAAATCACATCACCTTGAAGCCCGCTATCTGAAGGTATTGCCGCTCGATCTCAAGCGGTCAAACGATCCGCTCCGTGCAACCTCCACTTGCATACAACCCTCGAAAGCGATGACTTGACTCGTTCCGACAGATGGCTCGCGTGGATGATGCGGCCCGAGTCGGTGAGCCCTCCCAGCGTGACCTCTATCTCATCACATGCTCACGCTAGTCGAGTACTCGGAAGAGTCACATATGTTGTACACGTTCACAGGCATGCATCTCCTACTAATATGCTACTTATACGCCGTTTACTGCTTTTCTCATCAATCCGGAAGCCCAAGAACTCGAGACAGGGATTTCCAACGCGCGAATGACCAAATGCCGGATATAGACCGAGAGAGGGGGTTGGCGGCTTCGAACCTGATGAATTGACGGCGGGCAAGGACGGGCGATAAGTGATCTACCAATAAACAATTTGGTTAGACTCCTGAGGGCGTATTACGGAAAATGCTGTACTTACCCATATCGCCTCAGCTTTGCCGCTGCAAGCTGCGCCTAGTCCTCTAGAAGTCGTATTGCTTCTAAATGCCGGGAAGGCAGAACTACCCATATAGGTCAGCGCAGTTCTCTCCGCAGAACATTTGGACGAAACGTACGGAACCCAAAAACGGGATGGCGACGCAAGTGAAGCCAGGGATGGAGCAAGGGTCGGTGTTCGAGCAGCTGAGGAGCCCATCCGGGCTGGCGGCAACGCGAGCCTCCACGGCGGAGGCTGCGAAGGCAACACCGACGTTGGAGACGACGATGGCGAGCTTGACAAGGGTAGTGAACTGCATGACGCTGCGGAGTGCATAACATCATGATGGTGAGTGACTGCAGAAGATGATGCGTATGGGCTTGCTGGCGGACACCTGCCTGCGTTTCGAGCTTGAGGACTGGGAATCAGTAGCGAGTACGATGTGGGGCACTGCTGCAACTCACCGCGACAATGGCTGACTTTTATGCCCGTTCAGGGCGCCAACGAGTCTCTCAGGTAGTACCAAGTGCTCTTGGGCGGACTCATGCACGTGTACGTTAGCGTCATACGCTTTCGGTACCTGGGGTTTGGTACGGCGTGAACCGCTCGAGCAGGTCATACCGAACATACAAGCTTCAGGTGCGGTTGAATTGTCAACGATCTCGTGCTCTATCCCAGCGCCACCATGTCGACAAGTAATTTATAACTGATGGGAATAAACAGATTCCGAGAGGTACTTTGACGGGTAGCATATGCATATGCATGTGCAGCAAGACAAGGGCTATATTAAAATGATATGGCCATCGCTCTCTTCAGGTACGCAGAGCCAATGTCCGGGACAGGGAGTTTGCACTCACCCTCAATCCGTAGCAGGGTTTCAGTGATGTCCGTTAATTCACTGCAAGGCATGAGTTCGTTGTTTCGTTGGAGGAGCCAAGCTTCAAGAGAATCGGGGCTACCAACAAATCCTTCATGTTCGGATCGTCGTGCAAGGTATGTGGATTTCGCACTAAGTTTCGGAAGCGCCTGCAATGGTTCCGGATGCTGATTGTAGTATAAGCTTCTGCCAGTGTTGCATCGATGGAATGGGCCATGCACTGGCATCTATCACTTGAGCTATGGCTATATGGACGGATATAGCTTCTCGCATTCACGAACTTACGGATCAGGGCCGACGGAATGCCAGCGTTCCGTTTCACGAAGTTCCTACCCAACCCTTAATAATTGGTACACTATAGAGAGCGTGTACTGGATAATGCTTCACACTCGTGCCAGACACGCGGCAGGAGCGAAGCCACTGACCGAGAGCATTGCGCCTGCTTATCTAGGACGAGTAAACGACGGGTGCGTTCTTCTTCGCTCATGATTCTGCCAAAGTTTGTTTGCAATGTAGTCAAACGGACTATAGTCACACGGAAGGGCGGCCCCTCTACCACCCTCCACCGCCCACACCTGATTGCGGTCCCCCGACATCCCGGGTGCTCCAAATTGCCTGTGATCCATTCGCACCTCACTGGTCATACAGGCTTGCTCATATGATGCTCCCCTCGATATTCATGGCACATGTACACGCCCTGTCGCATGTCTGACATGACTGGCCCACGAGCACGCAGGTGCTTGTTCAATACAGCAACTTTGACGACACCCTCTTCGGCAGTGGACAACTTCGAAAACGCCACTGATGTACGTTCACTATTGATTTGATTTCCTGTGTATTGCTGACACGAGTTTAGAGGCTATGTTCCATGCATGGGAATGCTGCTGCATAAAACGAGCAGCCCAAGTTGGATAGAGGCTTATATCGCCTCCGAGGCTACGACTACCGCGTAAGCAGTCACTCTGTCAAGTCCGCAATGCGATCTTAGGGGAGTTCAACAATGGTTAGTTTCTATAGTAAGTGACCTGACATCACTGAGCGATATTCGTCCGCAGCTTTTATAGTCCCGGCGGCATGACAGAACCATGATTAGAAACCATGTATGGCATGCAATTCAACAGGACTGACATGCCCGCACGTCCAGATCTTCACCAAAGGAACGGCGACAAGACGACCTGAGAAAGGCAGGAGGGAATGCATTCCTTGTGGCGCGTTTTGTGCTCGTTGGTTCAGGTTGATTGAGTCCTGCGCGCTGGACACACCGGTTGCAATACGGTACCCTGCGCCCCCGGGCATATGGTGACGAGTAAATGACGTTCTCTGCGAGAGATTTGATGCCTAAGTACTGACACACACTGCAGATAGTTTTGAATCATCATCACATAGGTAGTGTTGCTACTTGTTGAGGATACGGTACTATATGTACATGTCATTTCAAAGAGCTACGGTGGACTTCCAGGTGCACCTCTGCTTTTCTCGAGCGACGATATATGCCCCATTCACAAGTGGATTATCCTCCAAATGGACCACCCTCTCACGCCTAATCCACTTCCAGGTGCCTCAGCCACCCGCGCTTTTTGAAGTCTCGCACCACATCTTGTATCGTCTCAGGGACGCCTCTGAAAGCAAAGCCGAGTTTGTTCCTGGCCTTGTCACCCCGAAAGATGTAATGCGGAGGAAGGTCTCTGAAGTCATCACGGATCCCAGCCCTACCGGGGTCCTGCTGTGGACGGGGTGGGTGCAGCTTGGAGAGCCCTCGGTCGACTTTCATGTCGCCTGCTGCGTCATCTGGTATGGTAAAAAGCCCCCAAAGCAAAGCCGTCTCAGTAAACATGCGACCTTGGGAGGAAACGGCACTTACACCAGTCTTGCCAGGTGCACACCTCTGTGAGTCGCGGCCAGGCATGGCGAAGAACATCAGTAGGTTTCGCACCTCAAACCATTGAAGTTGATGACTACGTACCAGAACATGCGGCGAACCGCTCCCCGGCTGCCTCCTCCACTTCAAGCGCGCGGATGTGCAGGTCCGCTGCGTCCCGTACATCCACGTAGTTGAAGACGGCGGGGTACGGCGGCGACGGAGCCGGAGTCGCGAAGAGGTTTTGCCACTGCAGCTCTGCGGAACCCGTGGACTCCTCAGGGGACGCTTGATCGCCTGGGAGGGGCTATGTTATCAAGTAGGGAGGCTTAATAATACATGTCTAACATATACAGAGGGGAAACGCGGACGTACCCCGAATATCCACCCCGGAGCGATGACAATGAGCTCGTAGGGGAGTTCCTCTTTGTTGTCCTTGTAGAACTTCCACGCAGCTGTGATATATTGAAGAGCGAATGCGCCGTCGCCCAAGATGATTGGTAACTGAGTCCTATCGTGACCTTTATCTGCCCATTGAGACCTACCTTTTTCCGCCAGGACCTTGCTCGCACCGTATTTCATGACACACCTGGCGCTGCTTTTCCAATCTTTGCAACGGTCTCGACCCCGTAGTCATTCCAGTCGTCTTCGGTGCCCACATACGTCTCCTTGGGCTCGTTCGCAGCATTCGCCATCGCACCAATAGAAGACGTCAACACGATGCGCTTGACAGTTCTATGAAACTGGTGAGTACTGTGCCTCTCGCTCGTTTCTGCAACGAGCCAACATGGGAGGGCTACACATACGTATGCTTGGCTGCAGTCTTGAGAAGGTTCATTGTCCCTTGGATCGCCGGCTTATAGTACTCTGCAGGATCATCGAGCCCGAACACGACGGGAGTGGCCGTGTGAACGATTCCGGCGACACCATCCAAGCAGTGCTCGTATGCATCATCCTGGACACGGAATTCAGCGTCGCAAAACGGCACGACGGGGACCAATACTCGCCTGTGTGAGGTCGGGTACAACCACACACTCGAAGAACCGAGAGACTGACTCCCCAGTCTGGCTCCCCACGTTAGGATGCCTTTTTGCGATGAGCGCCGTGAGTGCTCTGGCCTTCTCAGGGGTGCGCACAGAAGCGCGAACGGAATACCCGTTTTCTAGCAGGCGGTGGACGATCCAACAACCAAGGAAGCCATTGGCTCCGGTGACGAATACCCTCTCCGGGGCCGAGATCGTTGGCATGCTATGAAAGTTAGGTTCTTGCGAGTATCGTCAAGGTGAAAGAGGTTAAGAGGTTGCCGTGACTGTCGTTGAAGATGAATACGGAGGTTGGGGCCACGTTCACGGCTGGGGAGACGGCGAGGATTGGTGCCTGCGAGATACATGGGCATCTAAGCAGCTATATCAAGCTCTTGGGCGTCGGTTCCTGAGGGGTATCTGTCATGCTGAGGGTCATGCAGTTGGGAGCGAACGGATTGCTGAGGAGATAGTTGATCGCTGACTCCATCCTCTAAGTTCTGTGGTTTGACTCGCTCCGAACACTCGAAGGCGACATGCGGAACTCTAACCAACCCACAGAACAGTTATTTGTAACGTATCGGAAACTTTGAGCCAAACGTGGGGGAATCGTTTCATTGGCCACATGCATTCCTCGTTAGACGGTGGGCCTATAGCTGTGTGATCCTCACCTCGAAGGACCTCACGTTGAGGTGCATGAATGCGGCCGAAGTCCCGTGGTCGTCACGCGGCCCCTTCACTGCTCCGAATTATCAGGAGTAGTGATACGCTCCTGTCTAAGATACTACCCCTTGCTTTTGTGCCGGTGTTGAACTTTAGACTAGGGTCAGGGCGTGCAGAGCAGAGTTGTGGAGGTTGAAAAGGAATGATGCCAGCGGCAGGAGGAGGAGGAGGAGATGGATTTGAGCAGACGGGAGCCTACTACCCTCAATGGTCACATGCGTTGCGGTACGTTACAAGTTGTACTAAGCGTGACCTTCAGCTACATCCGTCTACCAAGGAATTGATATAGGTAGGGCCCTCCGGGCAGACCTGGACTACAATGCAGAGATCAAAGCGATAATCGGAGTTGCAACCTATAGGCCACCGTACTTGACAGAATTGTAGTAGCCGCGTACTCCACGTAAGTCAGTAAATCTGAACCCGGCGAGGTCACAACACCAAGACATGTACCGGGACGATGGCTCTATCGTTGTACAATGATGATTCGCACCGGCTATGGCGCGGCAGACGGTGCTGAGACCATGAAGTGGGATACATTGAGATTCTGCCACAACCTAAACTATGAGTGCAGCCAATGAATGGGCCGCCCGCTCCAGATGCATAGCACAGGTGATGTAACGGGCCGGCGCTCGAGCCGGAGCGGGAGCTGCGCGAAGCGCACGAGGGTGTATTCAAAAGCTACTAGGCGCGAGTGCGAGAACGAGAGCGAGCCCAAGCACCGACACCAGTACCGCGCAAGGGACGGCGCGAGATGGCGTTGGCTCGTCGCCAAGAACGAGAGTGTATCGTACCGAGTAAGTATGCAAATCCGAATTAAGACATGTGTAAAACAAGGCCGTTACAGGTGACATGGTAAAGGGCAACCAAGTGTTGAGCTGAACACGTCCCAAACTGATCGCCGCCCTTGTCAGCATAATGTCCATTGCATTGTGCTATTGGGTGAGGTATTGGCAAAATCCATTGACTTTTGTCGGGCGAAAGTCAGGAATGTGAGGTGTGTTCTGTCTCAATACTATCCACCAAAACCGGCACATGAATTGCTGACACGGGTGCACATCTTTCATGTTAGGAAGTGCCCTTGCTATGGCTCGGTAGTATCAAGGCAAAGCTTCCGGGGGGGGGGGGGGGGCATCTGATCAAACAGCGGAGTAACCATGGCTGAACGATTCGGCCGCTGGCGAGTATAAGTGCAGGATGACCCCCCTGACTCGACTCTCACCCTGCCTGCCAGTGAATGAGTAAGTCCAAGTAAAGTTACGCCAAATCTACAGGATGCGCACTACTAATTATAATCAGAACTTCACGGTCTTTTGTATCAGGTGATAAGGAAATGCTAACTGGGGAACCATAGTAAGCAGCTGACGTATTCAGCTTATCACTGACATAGGCTCTGGCCCCTAGTACATAATACCGCTTCTCAAGAAGAGTGGACTGCTCGCACAGTTGGCCTGCTGGACTGGTTATCAACCAGCGCCTATCACCCTAAAATTGCCGCTGTCACTAGTGAGTGCCGTAATTCTCAGGCAAACAGATAGTATTTAGTGTGTGCTTATGATGAACACCGCGGCACCCCATTATCCTTGCTCACTCTCACCCTGACTATGCTTGCAAACACGCACATGTATGGGTCACTCCCCATCTTGGTTTGTACAGCACTCATAGCATTCTCGTACCACCCGTGACCATTTCTTGACAATTTACAGCTGCATAGCAAGGTATTCTTCTTGGCTGGTGGTACGACTGTTGTCGGAGTTGTTCAAGGGTTTGAGGCCGTGGAGGTGTGTGTTCCCCCACCACTTATATTTGGCAAACTTTGACAATAAACCCAGGGTCTAATCTTTGTCATCCTCAAGGTTGATGGCAAGAAGAGTCCTGTCAGGCTCCCGTACGTAGACACAACAGCATCTACATGCATTGTAGCCTAACATCGGTGTTTACTTACCCAGTCGGGACTCAGTACATCTCGTGACCCAGCAGTGATGCATGTCGCTTAGCAGATATGTACAGTCCATGGGTAGAAGTTTTACCACACTGTCCCCAGGCCCGATTCCTCTCTCGTCCTCGTCCATGTGTACCAGTGATGCCTGAGTTGCTGTAGTTACTGCTATGCCACTTGTTGTGCTTCTCGTAATGATGTCCAGAACAGATCTCTTGAGCCATGGGGGAAAGTATGACAGCTCTATGTCAAATACGGGATGAGGGAATGAATGCATTGGGACAAGAATCACGGAGGAACAGACACACTTGAGGTGGTGTGGTGTCCGAAAAGTTGAGATGTGGAGCGCCAAACTGAGCTGTCACTCAGAAGTACTAGCAGGGATCTGTTCTACATGAAGAACAGTACTAAGAGGGCCTGCAAGGGTTGAGATGGTGGGAGAAGAGGCCAATGAGAAAACAGAAGTTCACCATTGAAAGTCAGGAGACAAGGGATACCATGCACGAGTGGCACGTCAAAATGCAATGTCATGAAGAGTGCAAGTGCCCGTGTACTCATTGCATCTTCACGTCGGTCTGCTCACATGCCAGTGAAGGCGGACGCTGTAGGAGCTCCACGGTCTGTATGTGGTATGCAGGAAAGAGGTAAAGAGACATGAGACCGAGCCATTTCTAAGCCTGCGAGGCCGGTGTCCATGGTGTAGAACACATGTTAGACTGACCGGCCCCACAGGTTGTCCAATGGCGAGCTCCGCACTATCAATTGCGCAACAGCGAGTTTCTGTATGCTCACAGAGCAGGTGATGGCAGGGCCCCCTGCGGCACGGATGAAGGATGTTACGCTCTGATACCCTTAATGCTAAGTACGCTCTGATACCCTTAATGCTAAGTATGCTCTGATACCGATGTGTTTGACGCACTGAACACTACCTTTGCTCATCCCCGGCCGCTGACTCGGACTTGCATCCACCCAAGCTCATTCCAGAGGCGCAACATATGCAGGACCAGGCAGTGCACCTCTCAACATCGACGGGCGCTGATGCCATGTAGCACGCCGCTCGATTCTCTACAGCCTATAGCGCCAGATGCTTGACTTCTTCCGACCAATGAGATGCAAGGTTTCGCAATGGACGTGCTTACGAAGAGATTGGATTGGATGCTGAACAGATTCTTTGTACTAGCATTTAGCGTAAAGTACGGCATGTCAACCTCTTCGTGCTACCCTCTTCGAGGTCCGGCGCCCTTCTGCAGCGGGCGTCTCCGAGGTAACTGCAGCGCGTTTCTTGCCCTTCCGACTGGCAGGTGGAGACGTCTCCACCAAACGTCCATCCTCCGGTGCGACTTCTTCCGGTATTTCTCTCGTCCGCAGAGGAACGGACGGCCCTGCACCATCGTCGTCGTCCAAAAGTGTTGCCTGGGGTGCTCCAAGCGAGGCCATGTGCAGTGGATCCACATACGTGGTATGCGGAAGGACGGCGTCGCTGTCAGACAAAGCACCTAGAGAAATCCGTGTCAGTACATCGCATCATGCACTTTTGAACACGAACATACCAGAATTGTCGGTGGAAAAACTAGAAGACTGCGGTGTAGTTGGCGATGAACAGATCTAAAGCAACAGAATTCAGCTCGGTGCAGTGTCACGAAAAGATTCAGTACGAAACTCACATCTCGCTCCGGTGACCCGGACCAAGACAACGGCGACGCGCTGCGCCGTTCGTCGCCGACGACTTCCCAGGGATACATCTTGACGTCTTCTGGCCCGAAGTTGGTGTACCCGACGGATGTACTAGCAGCTGGCTCATGCGCGACGGGGGCTTGGGTGCTCTGAGCTAGCGTCGGGCTCGGGTCGCCCGTCGGATGGGGCAAGCCGTTGGGATGGGGCAAGCCGTTGTGCATTGGAAAGTCATCTTCTGCAGAGACGTCACATTTCAGACAATTGACAATATTCGAAAAAGGACTCACGCAAAGCTATCTTCATCCCAGCCTGTAAGCGGAGATTGGGAGTGATGTCCACAGGGGCGTTGACCGAACGTTCACCAGTGTCGCCGACGAGATCGAGGGAGACCGATCCCACACGAACAATCTCGTACGGGACGAACACCATTGACCACGCGTCGTTGCCAATGATGAACTCGACCGTGAAACTGACCCATACGAGATCCCCCTTCTTGAGGTAGGGAGGTGAACATTCTTTAATGTCGCGCAGCTCGCCCTGATGGATCTCGTAGAGCATCGGTCGATCGGGATTTGCAAAGTAGTCGGATCTGGGTCCTGTGGCTGCGGCGATCCACGGATGAAGGTCGTAAGATATCCGTTCCTCCCGATGCTTGGTCGCGGAGTTGCGCCGAACGAATATCTGTGAACTGAACACAAATGATGAGTTCGGTTTATCTGCAGTGCTACCATCTTGCCACGTTCGACGTTTCTTCTGTCCTAGATTGAAACCCGGGATCGACTGCACATAGTCTTCGAGAGCCTGAAGTAAATCAGCCATAGGGAAATCACAGGCGTTTAGCGTAGGACGTACCCTCTGTGCGTTCCACAGTGTTTTGTCGGTATGAGTATCAAAGGCGTAGGAAAATTGACACAATGTGCTCGGCTCCGATTGACTGTAATCATCGTTTGGTGAGAATAAATGTGCCTTCGTCAAGGGACGTACATCCGATTTTCCGCCACACCAGATGACGCAACGTGTCCTTTCGGCACAAAATTGCCCGTGTCTCCGTTGAGACCCCACCGGTATACCAACGCGGTATAGAAAACAGCGGAGGTGAGGGGTCCGGTATTGAGGGAGGATAGCTGCAATACTAGAATCAGCCGATGTCTCATCTAGGCAACGCATATAAACTCACCACCCAGCGCAGACCGTAGCCAGGGCGCGCATCTATGATCCGCTCGTTCTTGGCCAATGCAAGGATGACGTCGCCGAGCTTCATATAAGTGTCGGTAAGCGTGAAGTTACGCCAGTACTGAAGAGCGTGCTCGAGGCTCTCGGGCGAGTCAATCCATTTCTCGGGCATCTGGGCAGGTGTTGGCAACGGCTAGGCGGTGGAGGGGCAAAAGTGGTGACGGCAGTACGGGTTAGGCAGGCCGATACCTATGCTTTTAAACTGGTCGGTAGCAACAAGCGCGCTCAGAAACGCAGCCTCGATACCAGATCCCCAGTCTGAGCGTGTTATGATGCACTCACCTCCGAGACTCTAGTCGCACGTAGCTGTATGTTGCCGCTCAAAGCGAATGCTCTTGGGTGTAGTAAGACGGCGCGTCATGCATGTCGGTCTCGTCGGTCTCTTAGGACAACTGCCCACAACGTCATTAGGACGATTGCCGTATATGACGTCACGTAGATTTACCAGCTTTGACATCACAGTACTCGCAGTTGAAGGTTGAACGCCAAAGTGACTAGCCGCCATGACGATGAGTACGCATGCGCACTCAACAACATGCGCAGCTCATTCACATAGTTGTTATGCGATGAAGATGTACGCGCGTATTGTACCTATGGGCCTTCTCAGCAGCATAAGTACAAGAGTGGATGTGCGAGACTGCATGATCCTACCATGTCTCAATACTTCGAAGCTTTCCCCACCACATTGACCCTGCCCCAAGCTCGAGCGGTCCGCGACGTACTACAGGGATGCGCTGCTTGCAACGGGATGTGTAGTAGGCCGAGGTTTGATGCTATAGGTCATCTGCGATACCAACACAGTACGCGGCTTACCTGTCTGATTCTACAAAGGCTCACATACTCTAACTTGCACAAAGGTCACAGAATAGACGAGCATGTCGTCTGCGTTGCGTTACGACGGCTTCGCGACTCCATGTCTTACTACGTTTGCGTTATAGAGTCGAGCAGCATGCAGTCAGTAAGTACTATTTAGCGAACTGTTTAGTAGAATTCTTGACTTACCAAAGTAGAACGGAGTCTTGGTACCGTTTGGGCACTATCCTGTTCCACGCATGTCGGGTGGGCTTGCTAGTATTGCGGAGGACGAGCGGGAATGACGGGTACGGGGTCGTTGTCGCACTGGAGAAGATGTGCTGGTGTGACAGAACCGAGACTACCTTCGATGTTGTAGTCTAGTATTCAAGGATCCGCGAATGTGCCAGTGCGCAATCTCTGTGTCCATACGGTCTGGCGATTGAACGCAATCCATCACGGAGTCAGCACGTAAGACGGGGAGAGGCAAGGTGAGGCTACCAGCCGTGAGCGCGCGCAACAAACCAGCGCCCAAGCGCTTATTTCTCAGAGACTCAAGCCCGAGACGTCCGAACGCAACCTACGTCCTCGGTGTTCATGTTCAATGAGCACTAATGCTGTCGAACATGTTAACGAACTCAAACGCGAGTTGATTTGGCACATTTCATCTCAATTTCCATGGGGCACTAGCCTGTCTCCGTAGCGTATACGACGCGTCGATGAACACCGTGAGGCCGGCCTTATTGAAGGCCCATAGTTTAGAGATGCGACACACCGAGCTATTGCGTCAGTTCGAATGCTGTCGTAGTATGCTCATGCGAGCCCCTGAGGTCAGCGCAGAATATTTGCTTGTTCTAAACTTCTGATCACAGGTCTAAGACAGGTCTAAGGCTCATTCGTCATCGTCCTCCAAGAATGAGACATCAGAATCACTGTCCTCCTCGCCACCAGAGTACCCCCCTCCCTCGCCACCGAAATACTCGGTAAACGCAGCGACAATTTCGGGGGAATGGTAACCAGCTATGTGCAAGTCCGGGTTTGCGATGATGGCGAGAGCACTGTCGGTCACAGCGAACTAAGCATAGACGATCTGATCAACTCTGTAATCTAACATACCTATACGCAAACCTAGGGCTGATGCGCAGGGCTGCCCCCGCCGCCGCGACCTCATAGTAGTAAGGGAGAACCTCGAATGGTATCTTGCAAATCTGATTCACAGCCGTCCCCTCTGTCTTCTCCAGTACTAGACGATTCAGTCAGTGCTAATCCGAAAGTCCCACAGAGTGTTACAGCGTACCTGGCCGAGCGTAAGGCATTACCCAGGTCATATGGTCCCCAACGTGACGTTTCACCGCGGTGATTTCGGGATGAACGGGCAGCGCCATGCCAGCAGACACAACCTCAAACCCACGCCTTTGATATTTCTTCATCCATCTGTGATGAGAGCCGCTGTTTCGCGTTATGTCTTGGCAAACGAACGTCTTGCGCTTTACAAATGTCGCGTGGGGGAAGAGTGACACTGCGTACTTTGCTGAGAGATAGTTCATAACGCCGGCTACGTAGCGATAGTCAGCACCATGCAGAGATACTGATGACATACTACTTACTTGAGTGGAAGCTTGAGATGATGAACGTCACAGGATCGTCTGGGACGGCGATTAGTTGAACATGCCTGCCGACGAGGGTGGGCGAGGCGCCAGGAAGGACGGGTCGTACGAAGTTGAATGTCCCGAAAGGAAGGGTCTTGCTAGGATATACGGGTTTAACGCCTGCTGCCGCCGGCCCCACGTAAGACATGAACAACAGCGCAGCAACGTCAAAGAGAGGATGTTTGTCGGCGGTGGCTTGAAAGACAAATCCATCTGATCTGAGCCAGTTGCCCATGTCGAGTAAGCCGTGAAAGGGAACATAGATGTCAAGGTCACGGCCACGAAACTCGCATCTGCCGAAGAACTGCTGAGCCTCGGAACCAGATATGACGGCATCGCACTGGTCGAGAGTCCTTAGAAACGAAGGAGGATGGGGGAACCAACGGGACAGGAACACCTCGACGTCCCAGCTGCGCGATGCGTACGCTTCGATCGCCATCAAGGTCGAGGAGCTCAGGACGCGTAGTTTTTGGACAAGATCGGGGGTCCAAAGAGCGAAGAAGGCGTCTATGATCGCTTTGTCTGAGCCTAGAAGAAAGACTTCGAATACAGACAATTGAGGGCATGGGTTACCCGCATTCATCTTGGACTATGTGATATGCTGTCAACATCTCGATGTTTGATACTAGTACGAATAACCGCCAGCGCGGCGGGCACTCACCGCTGTGATCTGGAGGAAGGTCAAAGAAACCATGGCGCGAGTGTGGCCGTCGTCCAGCTGAAATACGAGAACGTGCATTGAGATGTAGTTGTCTTCCTCCGCTTCCCATCAGTGGACAAGTCGGCCCTGAGACTCAGTTGACGTAGTTGTCATGATTGGGGAGATGACGTGTGGCGTAGGCTCTCTTGTTCTCATGTGCTTACAAGTGCCCCCGTATCGACACCGGTGTAGCGACATGAGAGTATCCATGATTGTGGTCAGGACGAGCATGTCGAGCAGCTGCGATCAAGGAGAGCTTGAGGGGTGTGACGTACCGCATCTCCAGGGTACTTGCCATGCCACTCGTTGACTAATAGTCGAAAACATGGCTTGTGCCTGCATACTGCCACGGATACCATCCTGACCGAGTGTGCTGGGTCGAGAGCAACGTCATTTACCTTGCTTAGGGCCGCTGACGTCAAGGTGGCTGGCAGGATGTGCGGTACACCCTCTAGTTGTCTCATCAGCAGAGGTGGGCATGACCGGGTCAGACCCTGGTCTGACCTGGGACCCCCTGGCCCGGGGTCAGTGGTCAATGCGTGACCTGACCGTGTGGATTGTCAGGACTCTGCACAGTAATTGGACACTTGGAGTCGACGCGATCCGAAACACTGTTGTCGCCAGGAGACGCTCCAGCGTTGCACCTGGCGCATCGTGAGAAAACTGCACGTGCTGACCCTTGACTTTTCTTTGACCACGGTTTGACCGGGGGTCTGACCCCTTTGACTTTTGACTTAGTCAGGAGGCCAAGCCTTGACCCGCCCACCTCGGCTCATCAGCGAATTCCCAGCTGGATATCAGAATTGACACGGGAAGTCGCTACGCTGGCACACAAGCATATACTGGGCGTAACGGTGCCAGTCACTGGGTTTGCAACGACTATAACATGCTTCATTGGTACGAAACTAGAACAGGCTGCGGGGGCGATTCACGTGGTACAACCAGGGCCATACTGTGGAGTGAGTAGAAGTAGATAGACTCCAAGCCCTTTCCCCTGTCCTACACCATACCGCTTCGCCCAGAATCACTGTGGACATAGACGCACGGTGCTCACCTAGCTGTACAACTGTCGCCTGTGCGGGCTCTAAGGTCCGGGTGTAGTCGTGTAAGAAGCCGTGATTGATGCCGAAAGACGTCAGCGCAGGGAGGGTATAATCTTCCGCCATGAGCATGAGAGCCACATGCTACTCGCAGTCGAGTTAGCAGCAGCAAGAGGTGGCAATCGTGCACATGCACATACGTTGAAAGCCTTTTCCGCACGATCCTTGCCGATTCGAATGGAAAGTACCGTCAGAGATGGAAACGAGACAGCGATGGCGCGGAGAATTCTGCTGTACGTCTCTGAGGGACTGAGACTGATGGAAAGTCGTAGGAGATGGGTTCCACGGAGCGTGGGCGACATGCACAGTAAGGCGTGAAGATCGGTTGAGCCTAGTGCCTCGTCGAAGACCGCAGTGCGGATGCCACGGTACCGCATCAGAGATTCGACCACGGCGGCTTTGGAAGAACGGATACTTTCGAGGGAGGGAAGGATCCACGGCGAAAAGGATGTCGCCGACACGTACATGTGGTCGAAAGATGGTGGCGGAGCACAAATGATAGAACCCCGGGAGAGGGCGTTGAGGACCAATGGGACGGAGGCGGATATAACGTCGATGCGAAGATGGCGCAGACGCACAGCGAAGCGCAAGAACTCCACCAACAACGGAAGCGCGAGGAGGTCGGCTCGTCGGTTATACGATATGTATCCGAAGGTGGTCACGTAGCGGGCGTAGCACCGGGTGGTGAACGGTGTGTCAGCGTGTCGAGAAGACGACGCAAGCGTGGACATGAGTCTGTAAGGGTGGTGGTCGTAGCCTTCTGATTGTTCCCAAGAGAGAGGTTGGATCCAGACGTCGAGGCATCGGTAGACAACGGGCGCCATGACATTATGGGTATACCAAGAGCAGAGGAGTAAGGCACATTGATTGCGAATCGTGAGGTACGACGAAATTTCAAGGAGGATATCGGCGGGAATGGAAGGGTGATGGACGAGTCTGGAGATGGCCGGCGCCATGACCTATCGGCTGAGGCTCTGCAAGCAGCGATGAGACAATTTGGTTAGGCAGCGGCAATGACTACTTACCTCAGGACAGGCAGCAAACAGAGCTAACGGCGAGGGCTGGGACGCAGGCAAGAGCATAAGCTGAGTATCTTAGAGGATATAACTAGGGCGACGCCCAACTCAGCTAGTAGACGCCCATTGGGTCACGGTATGACGAATGGCCTGGACGGACGATCGTTGTCCAGCTGAATACCGAGGCAATCCTCTATGACGACATTGTTAACAACGAGAGGAACTATCATGATACGCACTGAGGATGAGTTCGCGCTGCTTGACTGATTGTTATCTGAGCGAGTCGCTACTCGGCGAAATCACACCGAATGCCTAGCATAGCAGCAAGTTATCACTCTAGGGAAACACCAGGTGCGACGATCAGAAATACTGATCATCCATGTCATGATGAACTCACATTGCTGTAGGCGGACTTGCGAGAGTATTCCTGTGCCTACAATGGGTCGTCATCGGCTTGGCTGAGGGGCTGCAATAGCGATTTCACACATAGAACGATCAAAGTTGTCGATTGACTAAACTCAGGAAAGGCCATTGACTAAATGAGTTGCCAAGATCTCGCGTGCTGGAGAACGGGTGACGGTGGTAGTACTTGCTAGGTAGCAGTGCGCGACAGGTCCGACGAGCGTCCGAGTCGTAGCCTTGAGGCGCTGCCAATGGCTTAGCGCTCACGTTGCAACGTTTCCTCCCAAACTCCTCCTTCAGGCGCCTCGCACTTCGCGAGCCTCCTCTTCGTGCATCTCATACAAATTTTCCTTGTCCTCTTTGCTCACTAGCTCCTACTATCTCGCCATTCCGGAGCTGTTCATTGGCTCCTTTATGAGTACCTCCTGCAACGTGACCAAACGACACGAGACTACGACCCGCGCGCTGCTGCCTGGAATCCAGATTCATACTCGCTGGCAAAGCCGCGAAGTCAAGGTACCCAGCTGACGCGGCAGCCCTTTCTCCTTTCTTGCCCTGCGCACATGATTACAGAGTGAGTGATGGCACGATAGACGGGAAAATAATTAAAGGTAATTTTCCAGTTAGCGAGCTGCAGCTACTCTCTGTCTGATGTTGCAGAAGCCGCCATATAGCATTGAGTACGGTAGCTCGTGTCCCCTTGGTGCGGTGATCACCTTTCTACGCAAAGCTTTCCTGCTCGCGTGCTCTGAGGTATGTTGGCAGATCTTCCATGCATTGACAAGTTCTGAACGCTCTACAGTGAAATGCGGACCCATCAAACCATTCGCGACGTACACTTCACGGCGATAGGGCTAGGAGCAGATACGTCGACGTGGGCCGCTGCTACCATGAGCGTTGTCGAGATGCGTGACCCCGCAACCTCCCCAACCACCGCACATTGTGAGAAGCTCTTACATGCACGTATCTGTTGTCTTGCTGACTCGATCAGGGTGCATCACCATATATCTTCCACAGACCGCCATGACACACACAGTGTACCTCACTGGACACGAGTGGACGTTACATTGGGAAGAGGTATGGAACACTCCAACTATTCACTCGTCAGTCACGCAGCTCATACGGTCTAGGCCATGGAGATGATCACTTTCATGCGCAACACGCCCGACGAGCCAAGCCTCCGCTACTTCGTCCTGATACGCAGCAAACAAGAGTTTCTACGTCTTGTCTACTACTGCGCCCATGTAAAAATGTACATGTACAGCGGTGTGATAGGGATCTAATCCTGCTCCGTCCGCTCCAAATCCCAACGTCGCTTCATGTACATACTCGTGACAAGAGCGTAGTTTGACTGAAGTAGACGCGATTGGCAGTATGAATACCGCATTTTGATGTATACGGGCACGCAACTTGTGCGGCATGTTCTCCTCACACTCCCGAAGTCTATCAAATGACCCACTCCTCGAGCCGTATGGACACTCGCTGACGGTTCCAGCATGGTGTGATGTCTGGCAGACAGCCCATCAGCTATCTATGGTACCGCCGTATGGAAGACAAGAGCACGCGCACAACTGAGATGTCCGCCAGATGCACCCTCGAATTCAACGGCGGCGGATCAATAAAGCGAATGTCCCCGGTGGCGAAGCGCACTGACAAATGAAGTGAGAGCGATCAGAAGTCCGTCCGCACAACAGGGCAGAAATGATGAAGAATGAGCTTCTCAAAGTGAGGTAAAAGTGGGGGATCATGATTGCTCGCTGACGAAGGATTATTGTAAGAAGCCGACGTCCGCAGGCCCACAGAACGTCTACAGGATAGCTACAAGGTCGCAATATGTACCCCAAGGTCATCTCATCTCCGTGCCCTGCGATGTACCTGCATTTGAACCCATCTCAATTGCGCAAGTGGAAGATGAGTATGATAAACAGGAACAGAGGGCGACGGTACACATACCTTTCGACCACTGCGTTGACCATAGAAACTTCGGGAGAGGTAATATTGATGGCCTGTAATGAGTGCCGCCGCGCACGCTTGACGACCACCAAGGGTCCTCGCCATTCAATTGCAAAGAGGCGCGAAATAACCTCGTTTATGGGTGCAGTGCCGCGGCCATCTTCTTTCCGGGGTACCGAAAGAATGCTGTAGCCATTTGCCAGCCAGCAGCGCGTGCCTGGGAAGTAGTCGACGGTTGTCTCCGTCTGATCGCTCGGGAACCACTGCGAAGTGTCGAGGTCCTCCGGATACACAGGGCATCCGCATTCGGGGTCCCAATCAGCACCGTTTGCCAGAAGGAGTAACCGTGGTCTCGTGCCATCGACTTCGTAGACGAGTACCTTGAGAGCCGCATGCACCAGACGCTGGACGAAAGGTCAATTGTTATACTCCGCGTATGAATCAGAATCCTAACCTGTCGCTTGAGCCATCGGATGCGGCTATTATGTTCTTTGATGGTACGAGTTCTTGATCTTGTCTCTAGCTTGGGACAAGATGAGATGGGTAGTCTGCGAGAGCGTCGACGCATTTGCCTGTGGAATCGCTCATCAGCAACGGTGATCCGTCGGAAAATGCGGAACTTACTGTATAAACAAGCAGAAAGGGCACAGACTAGAGGCGGGAGACCTTTCGCAGGGTTGTCAGAAAGATGGCTGAAAGCCATTGAACCTGCCTTTATATCTGTGTGATGACAGGACACCCACTAGCTACTACTACAGGCCTTCAGGGCGATCCACCGTGTTGACTCTGCTCGTGACGGAATGTACGTCTAAGTGGGGGATGAGTCAGTGTACGGGATGTTTAGGCATTCGGCCATGACATCAGTTGATGCATCCGCTCACCGTCTGACGTAGAAGCATGAGCCGAATCGGCGATGTAATCGGCATAAGGGGGAGTAGACTTCTGCTGGGTCTTGAATCCCTCGTCTGCATCATCAAGATCACGGTGATCAGATAACGTACTCCTAGCAGGACCAGGCGCTAAACGCAGGGGTTGGTAGAAGGAAACAGTCGACTACCTCACCGTCTCCTTCCACGGGCGGCCGAGCCATAAACTTCGCGGCCATGGCTTGGGCAGTCTTGACCTGTGATAATATCAGTTTCAGCATGACGCAGAACAGCGACAGCTTGGTCGCAGCAAGCGCACCTTGGGAGTCCGCCAAGGTGTCCATGATTGCCATGTCGGACAACGACCGTGAGTGCGTCTCTCGACATCGCAGCTCCTCATTGCTCATCGGGACGAAGGCTGGCTCATGATCATTACGGAGTCAAACCCAAGTCCAGCCGTCTGGAGGGCAATCAAAGATAGCTGGGTCGTGGCGTCGGACGAGGTAGGTTCAGAGCGATGTCTTGTCTGTGGGGTTACTCACGGAACCGTGGCTATTCTCAGCCATCCATGACGATGTTCCTGCAATACACGGAGGGGGAAGAGGGCTCGAAGACGACGTTAAGACTTCGCTTCAACACACGGCGTGAGTTTTGGACGTTCGCCGCTCAGGCGACGTTGGCGCGCGTCAGCATGCTGCCCGACATATGGAACTCTACAGACTATTCGACGAGGGAGCACGGAAGTGTCAGTACTAGTAGCGCATTGGTGGCTCCTGGGATGTAGTAGCTAGTGATTCGGGCAAGAATGTGCTGCACAGTGCGGTGTTGTTGTGAGTTTTACGCGCAGGTGTCCTGGGACCTTGGCGCGCGTCCGATAGCTGCGCGCTTAACCCGTTCTCACGCATTCTCATCTCCCTTTGAACTTGAGCGTTGCGCGATGGCCCAGGCAAGATTCCTGGCTCGCTATCGCGTCGTCGCGACGGAACTACGCCACCAAGTCTGTTGTAAGCGGCAATATCAGTTATGCGCGTGCTTGCGCGACCACGGCAGCAAGTACACGGAGCCCAACTGGCCTAAGCCAAAGAACTAACTTGTCGGTGAAGTAGCTGAGTTCGTCTACCTTAGTGTGGGGCGGTGAGTTGATGGCTGACGTGTTAAGCAAGCCTTCTCGCTCGACCGTACCTTCAAGGCTCTAGCGCCGCTTTCCGATGGTGTTCGTGCTGCAATCTGACGCGAGTACATGCTCGATCCGGCTGAGTATGGCGTGAGAAGACTTGCTCAGAGGCATGGTCTGAGCCTTGCGCATGTGGACACCACCCTGCGGTTGGGAGGCCTCGAGGAACACTGGGAAAAGGTGATTTCTTCCTATGTTGACACTTCCATTCCCGCGGTCACTGAGAAGTAGACATCCATACATAGGCTTGCCAGCATTGCCGAGGGGCTAAGGGAGAACGCAGTCGAAGCCGATGCGGTGTCCCAGACAATCAAGTGTCGTGCACATGAATGCTACCAACGACTGTTCTGGGGGTCCAACACTGAGGGCAAGGTTCGTGACTAGTATTCTCACCCGGGGCCGCCCGCTTACCCATATTTTCTCAAATGCCTATCATGTCTACCGCTCTAAATCGTGCATTTGTGGATGCTGAGCAGCCAAGTCGCCCTGCTATTCATTTCCTCAACGTGGGCACAAAGTAGACTACCGGTCGAAACACCTCAGCGCTGCAAAGCACCGCTTGCACTTGAGACAGCAATGCTGAACCTACAGTGTCATTGCTCAAGCGAGCCAGCAGAGCGAGGCGGACGACCGTACCGCCGCTTCCGGCTAGTCACGGAACTATTCATCTATATTGTATGATACTGCGTCACTCCGGAATCTAATATTAATCTTTTTGGTTTTCAAAAAGTCCGTGCGTTTGAACCCTAGACTTCCGGTCGACTCAAGGGGTCCCCGCAGATACGCAGAAGGCATATCACAATAGTATGTACCTCCGAGTCTATTGCTTCTGTGATATACTGCTTGGTGCTCAGCAGAGACGATCGCAAAATGGACATTTCTCCGGTGACTAGCTTTCAGCCATTGAGTTGGTCCAACGTGATGTGCCGCCGTTCGAGCCCGTGCAATAGGCTCATGAGACAACCAAGCGTGCATTTAAGGATTATACGGCGTGAGAGCGAGGGCAGAGCCTGAGCACTGACACCGCTGGTACCCTTGTGCAGACCTTCAGACAATGCATTGAGTTAGGACAAAAGATATGTAGGACTGCCAGAACGCAGTTGTTGCATCCGTGCAGGCTCACAGTGTAACGGCCTCATTGCACGTGACTTACCATATTCGGATTTGCGTACTTACTCATTACGATACGCTCTCGTTCTTACCGACGAACCAACGCCATCTTGCGCCATCCCTCGCGCGATACCGGTGTCGGTGCTCGGGCACGCCCTCTCGTTCTTGCTCTTGCGCCTAGGAGCCTTCGAATACACCCTCATTGGCTTTGCGCAGCTCTCGCTCTTGCTCGAGCGCCGCCCCGTTACACACAGCGGGTGCAGAGAACCTCAGATGGATGCAGGTCTCCTCTGCGTTTGTGTCTCTGTGATGTCCAAAGTGAATGCATATCAGAGGTTAAGTGTGAGGGATAAAGGTGGCATTGAGGGGGAATAGACAACATGAGCTACTTCTCCATCCCGTAGACCTGCTCAACATCATCCATTCTCTTATGCAACCTCTGCGCCTCCTCTATCCAGACCTGCTCCTTTGCAGAGGTCAATTGAGAAGTAGTGCTGGCACTACAGACTTCGATGTCGAGATGGACCTGGATTTGATTAGGAGCATTGACGCATAAGTAGAGCATCTCTGCGATGCAAGTCTCCGGGGTGGAACCGCTGTGTTCTATATAATGTTCCACTGTGAGATGAATGCAATAATGAGCAGAGTGTGACTCTAATACCTATTCCATTGGGTAAGCCCTCGAGTGAGAAAGGCTGAAATACCCTGATGGCATTGCCATCAGAGCAGTTGATAAGCCTGGGTAAGAACGCCTCAGCACAGATGACTCGAAACAGAGGATTTTCTACTCACAAGCATCCTCGAAAGAGGGGCTGGTAGAGCACGAGGGCAGATGAACAGGGAGCGGGTGGGTTCATGATGAGCTGTGAAGTTGACAGATTCTGTCAGAGATGCAGTTTCGCTGCCCAACTAAATACAAACCACGTTTGGGCGCTTCGCCACGCACGTGGCAGCCTAGATCACACTTTGCTAGGCATGTGAAAATACAGCAGAGCACATGGATGTTACGTTGACCATCAGGTGACACACAATCATCTCATGGGCTAATGGTGTAATGGCATATTGTGGCTGCCCATTGAAGAATACTTCTAGCAGCTGGGATATGCCATATGCACCATCAGCCACATGTATTTTTGACATGTATAAGGGATGAACCAACAACCTACAAGTTATATGCATTAGCCAGTATTGCATCATTTTTGTACTAGCCATTGGCACAAGTAATATTCCCTTTCTATGCACAGACTTGACACTCTTGTATCCCTTTTGTTAGTAAATTAGAACATATTCCTCTCATGAATGGATCACACACTGTAGCTCAAGACAAGTGAAGCCCTCAGGAGTCTAAGCTCATTGAGCAGGTAGCACAGAAATATGTATATACTGACAGTTGCCAACACATTTCCTGGGGCCAGTGTACACAACTCAGTAACCACAATAAAACAGAGGAGGCAGTATGGGAACTTCACTTAAGGTGTACACACAGAAGAGGCTGTGAACAGCATCAGAAATGTACAATTTGTGATCTTTGAGTGCAGTGGTGGTGGGAGTCTCAGAGAATATGTTTTCTGCAAGGACAGAGTAGGTGGGGTAAGCAAATGGCACAAATACCTGGGTGACAAGGGGTTCAGTGAGAAGCTCAATGGAGTGCTCAAAACCTACAGCTCTGTAAAGCTTGCAGAATAATTCATCAATACATAATACACACACTGTACTATGAAGGTTCATTCACCATGTGGCTTACATTCATCACACAACCTCACATGTTGCCGACACCTGTACCCCGGTGCAATGATACAACCGGGCCTCAGAGTATGTATATTTCTAGCCATGAGGATACACACCATGCTCTGGCACAAAGACAATCAGATGCCAAGTGGACCACCTAGAGTGCCCACCTGGATCCTACAACATGCTCTGTAATACCCCATTGTGGATCATCAAGATTGGGCTATAGCATTAGATTGTTGGGACCACATACCTCTATCCTCAACAGTGGAGAGGATGTCGAGGCCAAACCTGCGGGAGATATGAGATTGACCATAACAAAGGATGTATGCTCTGGTCAGATATAAGCATAGCATAATATACAAAGCAGCTTGCCTGATAGTTTGCATCATGCTTGGCCGGTGCAAACCAGATGCAATATGTGCTATGTTCCGGAGAGAGCAAGCGCCTGATGTGTACTGTCTAACAGGAGTTGTCGTAGCAATTGGGAGGCTGTACTGAGTACAAGAGGTGGTTAGGGCGTGACACTAGCAGACAATGTGTGAGGTGTGCTAACTGCGTTCGGATTGGTTGGGCTGCAGATATCCGTGACGTCCCATACAATTCGTATCGCGACTTGCGCATATCCATGCATTCCGCCTGAACAGATAATCGCATCAAGGCTAGAGGCCATGCCCATTAAGTTCAAGGACCATTACAAACTGTCTTGCCCAACCAGAGAAAACTGAGAGCCCGAGCATATCTGAACAGGTTGACCGACATGCAGGAACCTCAGTGAATGCAGACGTGGTCAAGTGGTTCTGAAGGAGGTACTGAACTCAAGAGATTAAGTGCCGCTGCGAGAGGAGTAAAAACCCGAGGAGAGCCGCTGGGCACCATAGGGGTGCGGGGGAAACCCCTCTGAGGGTTAGTCGCAGAATTAGTAACAAGGAGTCGCCGGAGGCATGGTTAGTCGCAGAGTTAACAACAGTTAATCTACGGGCGTCTAAAGCATAGCGCCAGAGCCGCATATGGGCGCTTAATCGACAACGTAGCCCTACATACATGGCACCTCCTAATCTGCATCGACGAGCACTCGCTTCTTGGTGGGAGTATCACGTACTGTAGCTGCTTTCCCGCTTTGTGAAGCTCTCAGAGGTGCGACCTCGACTGCTGTGTCTGCCAGATAGTCGAACAAAATGGGCGCCCTTAGATTGACCGGGGCACTCATGTTGAAGTCGACGTTGCCGAGTGTGGGTTCGTCCTCCCGGTCAAATTCATAGATCTCGAGCTCATCGAGTTCGTTCTCACTTCCACTGTCGTCATCATCATCAAAGGGTATGAACATATTCGGAGGTACGCGATACCTAAAGCTAAGTAAGACATGGCATCGTGGTCGAGCAAGTCGAGGGTGTATCAGGCACCGGCGTCGCTGCTTTCAGGCGCTCGTACTAGCGCCCGAGTAGAATCACTCCATCCAGTTACTCGCATGTTAATAACTCGTGTTAGTAACCGTGTTAATAACATTTGCGAGAGTCATAAGGGTTTCCCCCGCAACCCTAGGGCACCAACATGAACATGAGCGCTTAGATGTTTGTTGGGTCGCAAAAATTACGTAAGCCTGACGGGCCCGGTTGTATCTCGACCGAAGACTTGAGTTCAGTGGTGCGCGCGCGACGCGGGGATTCATGATACATCCCAAAGCATTCGAAATTATAGTACTGTATGTAACATTAGGGAGGGCTACTCCCACCGGATGTGAGTGGAAAGGTCGAAAAATTTGTGCCTAGCGGCCTCTTCCATTGAGATGCGCTCGGCGGGATTGAGCGCCATGAGGTGTCCTACAAGGTTGCAGAGATCGCCATCATGAACCTGCGCCTGCAAGATGGATAAGCTGCAGCTCTCCCGGGTATAATACATGCACCATATGAAAGACATACTGCAAGTGGCTTGATGGCCTCCAAGCGCCGCAGGGACTCCGCGTAGTCGGATGCGAGCATCACGCTATGCGCGGGAGGGAATTGAACGTATACGCTGTCTTCGATCTTGAATGTGCCTGCATACTTGGACTCAATTGCGACAGCGTACTCTCGGGGGAACGGGCCCAGGAGGCGCTCGGTAGCTACCAAGTATTCTCTGTCGTCCTCGATGGTAGGGTCGAAGAGATTATGCGAAAGGTACAGCTCTGCGAGCACACACCCGATGGCGAAGCTATCAACGCCGCTCGTCCAAGGTATCCCTGCTGGAGACGTCAGTCGGCGAAACAGACTGCAGTAATCGTTGGGGACCTCACCAAGGGCAACTTCGGGGGCGCGGTAACCGCGAGTACCTATCCTCCCATACGAGAGGCCGCGGCCTTGGAGTTCAATGACGCCGCCAAGGTCGATGAGGCATATCTGGGCAGAAACAAGCATTTTCTACGAAGCTAGATGAGTGAGGATGTAGAGATTGCTGACGGGGCTCAGCTGACCTTCTCATGGAAACCTGTGAGCGGGTCCAGCCAGCGAACTCTGACTGTGTCATGGCACCTGAGAGCGATGTTGTCTAGCTTGATATCGGTATGGACTAGCTTCATGGAATGTAGATCTACCTCGTATTTGGATTAGCATGATACGTCGAAACTGAAATAACAGCAGCCAGAGAGTCCGCACATTCTACGGCTTTGACGAGTTGGTAACCGATTTCGACTAGGTGCCTCGCTGGAAGGGGTAACAATGCAGAGTAGCCTTGCATAACATCGTAGAGCGTGCCATGACATAACTCGAAAACGATGCAATGAAACCCGCGATGGCTTCCGCTGCCCAAAACACGAGCAAAGAGACTAGACGGGGAGTGAGCTCGGGTGACGGACGGTAGTCATGAGACGAACCTGATACTAGGGTTGCAGCCAGCAACGAGCTTCTTGTATACGCGCTCCTCCAATTCGACGTCGCCATGGAGGTCTTCGTCGCGGTGCAAGATTTTGACTGCAACCGCAGTACCCGTGATTTGATCTTCCGCACGAACCACCGTACCGGAGTTCCCGAAGCCAATGGATCCTCGTACTCTGACTGGAAAAGTAGGAAAGATGAGAATGGGCGCGAACTAGGAAGTCTATAGCTTACACCTGCTCAATAATATGTCGTTGGCGCGCACAGCATACATGCTGTTTCGTACATTCCTCAGGATATGTTCACGACGGTCGTACGAGCGAACTCACCGAGTACGCCCATCGGACGAAGCGGGGTTGCTGAGCCGTGTGTCCGGACTGGAAGGAGCCAAAATCCGCAGGGGGCGTCGGCCACGTATGAGGGCAGCGCCTGCATCGGTAGACGGCGGGGCACCGTTATCTAAGCGATTTGTGAGCAAGTTGCAGAACGTATACCGACTATTGACACTTGTACCAATATTCCCACCAGCTTGGAGGGCGGCGAGATGCTGGCGGCGCGGTATGATTGGAGGCATGGCGGTGGACAAATCCTCACGGACCCTACAGGCTACTTAAATGCTGGCTAGAACACCCATGCGGCGGTGATTGGAAGGCGCACCTCCAAGCATGTAGGATGGCGAGAGTCTGTGCTTTGCAATGAACAAGCCATTGGCGATGCAGCTGGGTTTGGCGGCAGTGATCGACAGTGATGTCATTGATGAGGGGGGTAGAGGAATCGCGATGACTGAGATCTGCGATCGCTTGGCCAAAGCATCGCGTCATAGGCCGTCGTCACTTTTTGTTCTCATGGAACAATCAGTAGCAGTCAATAGTATGAGCGACGAAGTGAGCGCCCTCTCTATGAAGGCGTCTTTTGAGTGGCGTGGACATGACATACCAGGAGCGCATGTTCATGTGCGGGGGGCAATTTGTAGGGAGGTGCCTGGCATGGAAAAAATCACTTACAAGCAGATACAAGGGTGTGGGGGTAGACCACACATACCAGATATCCCGCAACTAAAATGGCCGAATCTGTGCGCCCTCAGACTTCCTTCTATATCATTGCACGGACTGATCGTATTAGCAGATCCAACGAAGACGCTTGTTGCGGGCTTATGTTCTATTGATGCATGGGGAAGCAAGCTTCCGCCAGATAGTCGTCAATCGAGTCATGCAAGAAGATGGATCCACCGAAGATATACCAGTGCTGCGCTCGATATGGTCCGCCCACGGGAATTCGGGTATGTGCAAAGTGAGCGTCAGAAGAATGCGGGGACTTGGACGGGAGTGGGACCTATACAACGTCTACTTCACCGCTTTGCCACACGGGAGTCCTCCGAGCGAAAGCTTGTCGAGACTCGGAAGAGGGAGATCGTACCGGTTCCCGGGGGAGTTCGTCGTCGTCAGGCGCAACTCGACAGGTACTCATCTTCTAGAGATGCGGCAGCTTGATCTATCGAAAGCTATCCACGCAGTGCGAAGGTACGCACGTCCTACCCGCCATCAGGGTCCTCTTTGTTGCTGATTGTTCCAACCAAAGTGTTACGCACGCGTTGGCCACAGCGAGAGAACGGGAAAGGAGGGAGGAGGGGGCGATGGTGCAAGACGATGAATGATCGACAGCTTGGACTCGGAGTGCGGACTTAGTAATTGTTCTGAGGACTGGGGAGGGCTTACAATACCATGTAATATGGGATTTGGCCTATGCGGTTGAAACCCCATGGCTCTGTGGCTAACTTGTTTGGGTTCTGATTTTTGGTCGTGAGTACGGCCGTTAAGGCGCGCGTTCGAATCCGGTCAGGCACCATTTCTCTTTTCTCATCTGCATATGTAGCGCCGTTGGCACTCAACTCTGCGCATCTGATTGTCATGTCACACCGTGTTAACTCCCACTGGCACCAGGAACTGGATGTTTCCGCGCAAATCGGCTCCTCGTGAGATTCGCAAGGCTGTCTATACGATCTAATTCATCTCGTAGCTCTTGTGACAACCGAGAGCACAGCTTGGCCGGAGAAAACGGTCGCAGCAGCATCAGCCCCTGAAGACTGCGTACGCGAGACAGCATGACATATACACCCTGGAGGGAATTCGCACTTTCGATATCAACGATGGCATAGGTGAGCGATTTGCCCTGACTTTTGTAATCTGTGTACGCATATGCAGGGATCAAGGGTAATTGCTGACGAGACACGGTCTTCACCACTTTCTTCAGGCCTATGCGCATCGTGCATTTGAACCGTACCTTCTCCGGAAATACAGGAACAATATCTTCCTCAAGGTCATCTTGTATAATGCCCGCACCAGGCACACGGATATATGCTACGCTTGCATAACGAATGCCGTTGACCGTCTCGTATACAACACGGACGACAGTACCCTCGGTCCCGTTGACCAGGCGTCGTCCAAAGGCGATGTTTTCGCGAACCATGACTTTCATGCCTACAAAGAGCGGCAGCCTTCCAAGTGAGTCCTCAGTTATTCTAGACGGGAGCTTCCACAAACCGCGTTGCATCTCGCCGGATACAAGGGAGTTATTAATCTTGTCTTTCGCCATAAGCACGGTAACACTTTGATTGGATTCCCTCGCCTTATGTGCAATGATGCGCGCGTTGAGAGCATCGCGCAGAGCTTTATTCCCAACAATCACAGGAGCATCTGTGAACAGCGGCATCGAACGTGGGTCATCCTTACGTACTTGCTCCATCACACGGCTGTATAGGACATCAATGTCACTCCTCTCGCCCGTGTTAGGATTACCGTTGGAACGTGCGGCCCCAACCCGGACACGCGCTAGTAGGTCAGCGTAACCCGAGTCGTCTGACTGACGTTGGTTCTTCACTAGCTTGACTACTTGGGAGACCTGACGCCAGAGGTACACTCCACGCAAGTTGTCTGCTCCGGTATGCTCTCGGATTATCTGCAGGCCAGGGTTATTGATCAGTTTGTGACTGTACAGAGTCGACGCCTGCACAGGTTTCAATTGGCCAAAGTCCCCGGTAAATATCATATTAATA
This sequence comes from Cubamyces sp. BRFM 1775, assembly GCA_022385745.1. NCBI lineage: Eukaryota > Fungi > Basidiomycota > Agaricomycetes > Polyporales > Polyporaceae > Cubamyces > Cubamyces sp. BRFM 1775. Next base: position 14,214 of record MU278625.1, on the reverse strand, counting down.
CCTCCGAATAATTGTGCAGCTAATTCGCCATCGTCTCCTTTAGCTTGTTGCAGACGTCGTGAGATCTGGGCTAGGAACTTTGCCCCAATCATTGAGATCTCGTCAATGACGAAGTATTTCACACGTGACCACAATCTGCGTAGTTCAGCCAAGGTGCGTTTACTCTTACTAGGCAGCATAGTCAGTGAATGGACCGTATAGCCAGAAACGTTGAGGGCTGCTGCGCCCGTAGGTGCGCCGATGAGGATTTCATGTGACCTGCCTAGCACCTCAAATAACCGTAGGATAGCGTGGATAACGTGGGTCTTTCCGGTACCGCCAACACCGGCAATGTACATCATCAGTTGCTCGCCTCCAGCCGCCACATGTTCTGCGACGATATGGAACGCGCGTTCTTGCTCGGGATTCTGTCGCAAGTGCATCTCATCTACGACTTGACCCGCAATTTCCCGTATAGTTTCAGGATCTGTCACTTCATGGTGGGTCCCCGCAGTACGCTGTGCTGATAACTCAGTTACAGTGACGTTCTCCTGCACCTCGTGCACCCTGCGCCGCTTCGCGGGCCTCTCTTCCGCATCAACTTCCGAAGGCCTCGGGCGGCGTTGCTTCTTCAGCTGACGCATCGTAGCCTCATGACGGAGTAATGTTCCCTCTTCCTCCACTGTGCGTTGGTCGATACCTCCAGCGATATCGTTACGCGGCTCAACCTGGCTATGATGCATATAGCATGTATCTAACGCCTCGCGGGACCGTGTACCTAGTTTCACATCAAGGGCCATCTGCGAAGAGGCGAGTTCGTGGACGTTCTCGTAAGTGTCATATAAATCTGGCTTGTCAAACAGCTGATAGTCTTGATCTTGTAAGTCATTGTCATGTCCAGTATGCTCTGCGCGAGAATCTGCAGGAAGACCTGACCTCAAAAAAGCCAACGCTTCGGCTCTTCGCATATCCCGGTGTTCGTCCCGAACATCGCGGCATTCCGAGAGTACGTTCATATTCGCGATGATGTCAAGATTGCTTTCTGATATCAACGGCTGATTCCTCGAGAACGCAGCGGACCAGGACTCGCCAGGCTGACGCAAATCAGCCGGATGTCTCCATGGGACAAAGAGTATTGACATCATCCTTGCCCACTGTTCTTTCTCCTGATCCCCTCTGTCCGATCTAGGGACTCTTTCGCCTAGAATGACTGGCACAGTCCATTCAGCGCGACGTCGCAAGCAGTGCGTGCGGTACTGTGTATGTTGGTCAGACGAGAAGAGGCCTCGCGGTTGCGCCCTTCGGCCTCGCCCACTTGTAGTGTGAGTGTACTCGGGACCGCTGTTGCTTTCAGTATCAACTTCGCTGATGTCAATTTCGGGATGATCAACATTGTGCTCTGATCTCCATGCACCCACTCGCTTTCCCTCACTTCGCTTGGTAATCTTCTCAACGGTACCGACAAACTCGTACAGGCACAATGAATCAAATGACGCGTCCTTACTTCTGAATATGTAGTCCTGTTGCTGATTGCCTGCAGATATAGATCCGGGGACAAGAGCAAGCGTAAACTCTTCTTCATCGGATGGCTCGTGCTGTACGGAGGGCTGGTCGTCGGACACAGGTGCCTCAGGCGCTTCACCTGAATCCGTGTCAGATTCACTAATGCTTGTCACTTCTTCGCCCAGTTGATCAGAACTAACGGAAGCACCGAGTGCGGTGGTGGGCTGTGGTGCTCCGGAGATATCCTCAGCACCCTGACCGTCCCGCTGAGTCAAGTCGCTAGGGAAGGAGCGCTTGAACAGACAATCAAATGACCCCCAGTGTAAAGCACGGAAGGTATGGCTGCGGTAAACATCTCCGCCTCCGACAAGATAACTCATTACTTGTTGATGAGATATCTCTTGGCGGGACATCATGCGGTTGACAGTCAACGTCAATGCTCCTCGAGCGGGATCCGGCACGTCAATTGGGTTGCTATCGCTGGCTTTCAACCTCTCATTCGTTTTCTGGACAGCATACGATAGCGCCCCGAGCCCCACATGCATGGGCAATGAAGGTTTTGTGATATAGTCCGTCACGTAGAAGAGTAGGGCCTTGGCAGCTTCTCCAGAGCCGATAAACTTAATGTCCATATTGCATTTCATCAGGAAGATGACAAGATCATTGTACCCAGCAATGCGAGGATGAAGTCTGCGCAAGACAATTCCGCCGCTATCGTCATCGAGGTGGGTCTTAGCGCAAGTACTTCCATCGATCCTCATCCTACAGAGAGCGTCTTGTTGACTAGACTCATCAGGGACTAAGCCTTTTGGAACATACTTGAAACACGTCGCATTATGTTCGTGCCAATTATATTCTTGAACTAGTTCCGTAACGAACGCATTGTAGGCAACATTAAACTGTTCATTCCTCGTAAATGCTGATAACGACGGGCCAGGTACCGCGCCGGGATGGGGGTTGCCCGAGTCTTTGGCGCGAACAGGGCGACGTAGCGATTGGCCAGGCGGCTCAGTAACCACTGCGTCCGTGCCGGGTAACTCACATTTGATTATGGACTCCAGCCATCGGAACACCTTGTCGCGGTAAGTCTCGGAAGATGCCATCTTGTCTCGTAGTCGCTGCGGCGATAAATGCCCCCCTAACCAAATCAACATGTGGCAATGCAGTGTGCCTCTGCCTTGCGCCTCTACAGTCCCAAAATACGCCGTGCATCTCCCAAACAGACCTGCCTTCTGGCCGCCGTGTCGCAGAATCGTCTTGATGAACTGCGAGATCATTTGGTCAAAAAAGCGAGCACATGCAGATGGCTTTCCAGCGGCGAACGCCGTCCTTCTCCACCAGTCAAGGTCCTCGCCCCGCGCTATATCTTCAAGAACAATATTCTCACCAGCATACAGCCTGACCAAAGGGTGATCTCGATCCGACGGATTCAAGGTAAGAAATAATGTCGGGGTGCCCTCGTAGTTGATGAGGCCGCGAATCTGATTCCTCAACATGACCTTGTACCCGTTCGACCCCGGAAGATCATGCGAGACGGTATTGACTTTTGTGAGCAAGCGTGATATGGCAACTTCATCGTCAGTCGTCGGGCGGTAGCGTGGATTCACTTTGTACGCTGAGATCAGTCGTTCTAACGTAGGAACATCAACCTTTAGAAGCTCCGTAACGATATGATCACGCTGTGAGGCAGGTACACGGAATGCTATAGAATCAAAGACCGCACGCTTCTGGCGGATGTTATAGTACACGAAAGCAAAATCGGGATCGTCTCTGAAAGGCGAGCCATGAACTGTCAACAGATATTTTAATTGCTGATCCAAAGTCAACGGTATCCCACGACGCTTCTCGAAGAACCCTCCTATTCCCCATGGGTCGAGGTGGGGAAACAGCCACGAGAGCAGTCGAGGGTTCTCGAAATCTGGTATAAAGCGGGATCCAGCCTGGGAACTGATGAACGAGCCACCGCGCAGGCAATGCGATAAAGCCTTCATCGACATTACATTATAATCCAACGGCGTATCGTCTCCCTCAGTATAACCCACGGTCTCGATCAACATATCATCAACGTTGAGGATAGGCTCGTCACTGTTCGGTACGTATGAAGCTGTTGCGCCTGCCATTGCGTCGTTCACTTTGACATGCCCGATCTCCATCGCGCACAGGATACCTTGATCAATGTGTGCCGTTCCAGGTCCAAATAGCTCGTCCATGTTCCTTTGACTATAACCTTGGAAGCCATCGTCAAAGGTATAGCACGGGTTCTCGGCGATCAGAAAATCAATCATTGACTTGACCTTGGACTTCCTCACTAGCGCAGGCTTGAACGCCTCGATGGTATCTCGGGTTGGCTTCTTGTCCCCGACGAAGACGGCGCAAACTAAATCTTTTATTACGATGTTGCTCGGAGGTAGAACCGCATTGAGACGCGTGGAGTCCTGAGGGTGGACTGCGATGTTCCCTTTCACGCAGCGTTGGGAGAGTCTGTCATCGGTACCTTCTAGGGGATGTCCCTGCATCCGACTGAATTTATAACAGATGTTACTGGCTCGAGCTCGAGATACTAGCAACCGCTCGCTGAGAGTGGCGGTAGCAAATGCTTGTCGGATATCCGATGGAAGGGTCTCATGGCCATAGTATAGCCAATTCGCGAGTGCATACTTTGGCATGCGAGGCGGCTTGCCATGAAGGGCGGACAAACAGTCGTGACATATGCGTAGTCTGTCCCTACCATGAACATTCGTCAATCCGCTAGGGTGTAAGAGAGCGCCATCATAGGCATCCCGGTTATATGAATTTGGCAAGATGCGGTCAGGCAGTTCGTGATTACACAATAACAACAGGTCAAGATCATCTGCACAAACCAGAGTAATCAGGGACGGTGGGGTATCTCTGCCACACGCTGCACATACTAGCATCTGCAAGGCATGTGTGGACATGGCTTTCTCCCATTCGCTCACAATTTCTCGCTTTAGTTCATCATCCGGTGTTTTAAGATGAGCCTCTTCGTCAGTAGGCACATTTGCAACGCACTGTTCAGCTGCTCGAGGCGCATCGGGCTCTGGCCCTGGCTTAGTGGACGGACGAGGGGCGCTAAGTGCGCGGAATACATACTGGAGAGTCGAAGGACAGCTGGTAAGACATGCATGTTGCTTCAACATGTTGGTGATTTCCTGAGCATGGAGGCGAGTGGGAGCGTTGACACCATGAGCTTGGGCAAGGGTCCGCAACTGACCAACCCGCCAATAGCTGAACGACTTCACGAGGATACTGAGGTGAGCCGTCACTACCAGCTCGCCTGGACGAAGGACGCATGAAGTCAGATATGAATTCACAACAGTCTTAAATTGAAACATAGAGTCGAGGTGGGCGCGCGTGATTGACCGCTGTACCGGTCGAAGATGGCCCTGCTCGACGAGTATATAGAAGGCTTCCATGGCTACGCGGTGGTGCCAGGGCGGCGGAGATAAAGACAGCTCATGGACAATTCAGATATACGTAGTGGCCGTGCATAATAGGCATATAGTGGTAGATGCGTTCATTGGGCACGTTGGATAGGCACGTTGAGTGGGTACGTCGTACGGGCAGCATGATATCACGTTATAGAGCGTTATATGGACGTTGTAAAGCGTTATGTGTGGCGCGTCATGAGGATGTTGCGTACGCGTCGGGTGTTCGCACAGATGATATATGCAGGATCAGCGGTGTGTATCGCACGGACACCTATCTTAAAGACTTACGTGTGTCCGCTACCTGAGCCGGCATTTGTGCGAGAGTTGGCGGAGGAGACGTATCGATGGTTGCTGGATATCCCAAAGATGAGGGTAGGATCTATATAGCGGAACAGGCCACGACATACCTGAGCCGACTTCCAAAGCGGCTGACCCTCCCGTATTGGGACTCGCGCGCTCCCCTACAAACCTATTTATCAGTTTGCGACGGCGACCCAGCGGATATGACACCGACCCTGCGCTGACGAGGCCTGCGTAGTAGGCTGGGACAGCCCGGAAGTGTTGGTCTCCAGCACTGAAACCGTGATTAGCATTACATTGCAGAAGGTAGATGCGGGGGGGCATACCGATCGGCATAGACTTGTCTAGCTGCTCCGCGTGAGGCACAGGCGCAAACGATGGATAGGGCGAGTATAGGCTTCAGTGAAGATCGTTATGATGGAGGGATCCAAAGAGCGGTGAGAGAGGCAAACGGTCGAGGAAAGTCAACCGTGAGATTTTGACCAAGCATGCACAAGCAGTCACATGTAACCTCGGTGACACTGACGTGGGGTATTGTGACGGTCACTTGAGGCGTTATTTCTCCCCCTAAGACCTGTTCTACTGGAGACCTTGGACAAGAACCACCACCATGGGATCCATGGGGTGGCTCAGTGGCGCGCCCCAATCATGATGGGGTCCAAGGCGCAGCGATTCTGGTCGCTGAAAGACGTCGTCTGCTCGGTGCCCAGTACCGAGGGGGAAGTGTCTGTGGAGAACAGAACTTAGCTCGAGCGCGACGCGCTGAGACGTCGCCGATGGCCGAAATAGACAACGGGTGGAGACTCCCACCCGACCGACCAAATTGGTCCACGATACACATCTAGTAGACTGTGCTACACCATTCTACCTCGGAGCACCCCTCCACGATGCCGAACAGGAGCTGAAGCGAAGCAGGCTGGAAGCCGCTACAGGCATAAGACACTAGCACTCCCGTCGCCAAGAGAGGTGGCTCAACCTCTGGGGATGCTTCGGGCGCCCTGAGACGCCACCCGGACGATGCCGTAAACAAGAACAAACCTGCTCTGAAGCCACGACCTGCGCTTTGACCCAACACGCTGCGCCAAAGACTCCCTTGTCCGAAATGGTGACAAAATGCTCAAAAGGGAGCCAAATGCTCAGTCAGAGAGAAGCAAAGCCCCGCTTTCTCTTCCCCCACGACAATGTCCCCGGCGACTACTTCTACCCCTCCCACGGACGGAGATATGGAAACGCACCGCCCAAAGAAAGTGAGGACGAGCCGAGGCGACGCAGGACCAGCTGGTGCAGACCCACTAGTACGCACCCTATCCATCACAGAAAGACGATGAGAACTGACATTGGCACCAGGACCAGGACACGCGCTCCACACCAAGGAAAGAACCACAGCGTACGACAGACGGTAGCGGGCCAATCATCATAGACCCGACCGACCTGAACACGTCGGAGAAAGATAGAAGAACCTACGCGCCACTCCCCAAACGAGCAAACCAAGACAAGGCGGAGATGACATCCATCATGCATCGCTTCGACCCCGAAGACTGGGACGGCCTCCCCACGCATAAGGACAAGAACCCGCACCTGCGCCTTGCGAGACCGGGCGACAAGCCGCCTGCGGAGCTCAGCACCCAAGACGTCAATTTCACCAATGCCCACTTCCCCCACGCACACATCCCAACCTTCAAACTCTTCGGGAACATCGCCGCCGCACAGGAGGCAGCGCTCAAGAAGCGCGCGAGCACCAAGACCATCCTCGCAGCCGTCATCCATGGAGGCGGCCAACGCTACATCCGCAGATCGCCAGAGAAGGCGGAGGAGATCAAGAGCTTTATCAAAAGCATCTCCTTCGCGAACGAAGAGAATCAGGGACGTAAGGTGGAGGTCTACATCCCGGAGATGCGAAACGAGAGCGACCGCAACCGCTTCGGACAGCCGTGGACCTTTTTCGTTGAGCTCGACGCTGCAGACGCGATGCTCAGCAGCTACCTCATCTGGCAAGAGGTCTTCCCCATCCACCCCGCCCTCTCCTTCTCCATCCACCCCACCGACGGCGAAGACCAGCAGCCGTGGAACATCATGGTCCTAACTGGGAAACCGGGTGCGGTCGTCAACACGGCCGAAGCCAAACGAGAAGTCATCGCGGCGATCAAGCAAGCCGTCTGGGACGACCCCGACTTCTGCCACTTCGCGGCGCACCATGTAGCTAACAACTGGGGTGTCCACGGCGAGATCGACGCGCGGGTCAAGGCAGCGACGGACACGCTAGACGCGACGTACGTGCAAGCGGAGGCAGTAGGCTCAGAGCGCCCGATACCTGCGTTCCTCATCACCGGCAGGCCGGTCGCCTCCGACAAGGAAGCCCACAAGCAATGGCTTCGACTCTTCAAGGCCCCCCGACAGTTCTGGAGAGGCGCGTATGCCCTCGAGCCAGGACAAGCCGTCGTGGACTGCAAGCTCTGCAAGGATACCTCTCACTGCGCATGGGAGTGTCCGCTCCCGAAGGTCCCAGGGTGGGCCGGCATCCAGCCGGAGGTCATCTACCGTGACCCCAAGGCGCTGGAGGACGCCAAGGCCGCCAACCTCCCCACAGCTGAGAACGACGCAGCAGGGGCGGGACCGAGCTGGGCGACATCGACTGTAGCCCCATCGGCGCAGGCGAAGGACATCTGGCAGGATGTGAAGCACGGTCGGCGGGGTGGACGCGGCAGTCGCGGCGGACGTGGCGGACGCGGTGGACGTGGAGGCCGCGGCGGACGCGGTGGGCACGGTGGTGGCCACAACGAGCAATGGGGCCCGAGAGGAGGGGCGGGACGCCGCTAGATATCGCGCAACTGTACTAACTTGTCCCATAACTGCATAATATACAAACGCCCAAGCTGGAATGGGCTACTCCTGCATCGCGCTAGTACCACCTGCTGAGTAGGAGAGGGGGGAACCTTGCCGAATATACTGACGGGCACGCTGAGAGAGACGTGTCCGGACAGGAAGGCTAGGGGACGCCGGAGAAGCCTAGTGACCGACCGCGGTGACGCAAAGGAACAAAAACAAAATGGATCTCATGCCAGTAGCTACTGCGACCCAGCGCGCGGTAAAACTACGGGATGGGACTGGACAACTAACACTAACTCAACGGTCTTGCAGGTCTGGCAAATCTTCAAGACGTCAAGAAACAGCCACTACAACCAATACTCAACCACCCCGGCAGCTACAGCAGCAACTCGAAGGCACAACCCGGCACGACCACGAGGCAACCCTGCTCGGAGGAGCGTCTGGTTCCTCCGCTGACCAGAGCCCCGAGGATGAGCATGGCCGAGCGATAGGCAGAAGAACGGCAGGAGGAAACCGAGGGCAGGACGCACAACAAGTGCACCTGCCCCGAGTGGACTCTAACGCAGCGCATCTAGATAGGATGCAGAGAGGGATCCGGATGGGAGACCGCGCAGCAACGCTGCCAAACATCCTGGATAGGGACGAGAGATTGGCCCGCGAAGCGGGCCAAGCACGAATGGGAGACTCCCATGACACCAGTGCGCCCGCAAACGAGACAGCGGGACAGGCCGAGCAGAATGCTGAGCCAGATGAGGAAACTCGACCTAGTGGGGAGCATCCAAACCTGGAGCCCCAGAGAGCCCCTGATACCGATGAGATGAGCATACCCCGCCGAGTAAGAAGGCAACGAGACCGGATTGCACAAAAGATGTCAACAAAAGTGGCGACTCTGAACATCAACGGTTTCGGAAACATGATACCGGATCACGCAGACAACAAGTGGGGACGTCTGTATAGAATGATGAGGGACAATAGGATTGGGCTCCTACTGTTGCAAGAAACGCACCTAACCGAGAGGCGGGTGGCAGATATACATCGTATGTATGCAGGCAACATAAGGATATTCCACTCGGCCCACCCGCACGCCCCAACGCAAAGAGAGGGTGTCGCGATAGTCCTAAACAGGAAGCTAGTCAGCGATGAAGGCGCGAGGATGATAGTGGTCATACCCGGCAGAGCGATACAACTAACGACAAAAACAAGAGGAGAACCGAGGCACGTTCTGTGTGTATACGCTCCGACTTCGGAGGGTGTTGCGGAGCGACGAGACTTCTTTGAGCAAGTCGCACGGTTCTACGAGACCCATCCAAACGTGCCAACCCCGCACCTGGTGGCTGGCGATTTTAATAACGTTGAGGACATGATCGACCGGCTCCCAATGACAGAGGTGCTAGACAGCTCAGTAGCGAGCCTGGATCGGCTGAAAATGGCACTAGGAGTAATGCTAGTAGACGGATGGAGAAGAACGTACCCAGATAAACGCGACTACACGTTCCACAGAGGGTCAGGAGAAGAAGCGACGATGGCGCGCCTTGACAGGATCTATGTTAAACCCGACGTTTTTGACTATGCGCGGCAATGGACCATCACGCAGCCTGGCGTTAAATCGGACCACCTATTAGTATCTGTACAACTGACCACACCGAACGCACCAGAAGCTGGACCGGGTAGGCCAGTTTTCCCGCTGTCCCTACTCAAGCATAAGAAGCTGGCGAAGAAAATGAAGACGAGGGGCCTCGAGGCGGAGACAGAGCTTGCGCAAATGGAAAGGACAGGCGTCCGCTCAGAAGACCGCAACCCGCAGACAATCCTGTGTAACCTGAAATCAGACTGGATGAGGATGGCCAGGGAGTACGAGCGCGCCACGGTGCCGAAGGCACTGAAAGAAATCCAGGACCTGGAGAACCGGCTAAAGGAGGTCAAACAGGATGCCCACAGAAGCGAGCATGTACGTGCGGACGATATAAATGAACTAACCAGGCAAATACAACAGCGAAAGGCAAGCCGTCTGAAGCAACAGCAGCAGCGTGCGCGGGCCAAGCATCGTGTAGATGGGGAGAAACCTACGAAATATTGGATTAGCACTAACAGAGCGCGAGCACCACGGGAACTCATACCGGCATTCGAAAAGCCAGGCGTACACGGAAACATTGAGTACGAAACGGAACCAAGAAAAATGGCTGAAATGGCACGGGCGCACCATGACAGAATTCAGGCGGACGGGCCGGAAGCTATAGAACAAGCACAGCGAGAAAAAGACATCGAGGACGTCCTGGAGAGCATCGACTCTCAGCTCACAGATCAGCAAGTAGACATGATGGCGGCAAAAATTGAATACGACGAGTGTGAGCTAGCGCTTCTATGCGCCAAAACGGGCACTGCACCTGGAATGGACGGGATTCAGTACGAAGTATGGAAGACACTGTATGACCGCTTCAAGGGCGACTCACAGAGGCCAAATAGCCAAGCCTTTGATGTACTAAAGATATTGACATCGGCTTTTGTGGATATTCAAACGCACGGAGTGTGTGCAGCCACATCCTTCGCGGAAGGATGGATGTCACCAATCTGGAAAGAAAAAGGGGAGAAGACGAAAATAGTCAACTACCGCCCCATCACTCTACTTAACTCAGACTACAAACTGATGAGCAAAATCCTAGCCATCCGCGTTGCGGCAGTGGCCCCCGACATTATACACCCCGCGCAGGCTGGCTTTGTACCAGGGAGACGTCTGAGAGACCACACCCAACTTGCGCGCATGATGATGCACTGGGCAGAGGCAAAAGAAATCAACGGTGCAATAGTCGCACTCGACCAAGAAAAAGCGTACGATAAAATCGCTCATGACTACCTCTGGCGAGTTCTGAGGAAGTTTCGCGTGCCGGAGACGTACATCCGAATGGTACAGACTCTATACAGCAAGGCAACAACGTCAGTAATGGTAAACGGAATGCTGAGCAACCCATACAGAGTAACAAGGGGTGTGCGACAAGGGGATCCCCTGTCATGTCTCCTGTTTGACTTAGCCATTGAGCCGCTATCAGCAATGATACGGAAATCAAGTATCAGAGGGATGGAGATACCCAACCGTGTCGAAGCACTGAAGGCGACCCTCTTCGCAGATGACACAACAGTATACCTTGCAGCAGAGGATGATTTCGCAATTCTGCAGAGCGTCCTGGACAAGTGGTGCTCAGCGGCGAAAGCCAAATTCAATATAAGCAAAACGGAAATCATACCAATCGGCGAACCTGAATACCGTAAACAAATGGTAAGTACGTACCACCAGACAGGGAGATGGGGGAACTACCCCCGGAACGTGCATATGGCAGGGGAAGGCGACGCAGTACGAATTTTAGGAGCCTTTTTTGGAAACGGGCTAGACGAGTGCACAGTCTGGTCGCTGAGGTTGGCAAAACTGGATGAAACGCTCAAACGTTGGAAAATGGGGCACTCCTCACTGGAAGGAAAGCGCCACGTTGCGCAGATGTTTGTAGCAGGGATGACACAATTCCTCACGGACGTACAACGGATGCCCGCTGATATCCTGAAGAGACTGAACACGGTGATGAGGAACTACTTGTGGGATGATAAACACAATACCCCGGTTGCAATGACGCACCTCCACCTACCTGTTGAACAAGGTGGGATTAAGCTGATTGACCTCGAGGCACGGAACGAAGCCATCGACATTACCTGGTTACGGTCATACCTCTCCTTTGGAGAGGGCCGACCCCTATGGGCAAACGTTGCAGATGCGCTCTTCGCACTCTTCGTGCCCAAGGACTGCCGAGTACGAGAGGAACTCAGAGTTAACCCGTTCCTCCAACACTGGAAACCAAAGTCGTCAGCGCTACCCAAGGAACTCAAAGGGATGATCGCAATTGCCGCAAAATACGGGCTCAGACCGGAGGGGCTCGCCTTCGAGCGAAGGATCCTCCGAGAAATGCCTATCTGGGACCACTGCCAGGCAGACAGATCAGCCATCCGGAAATTAGCGACCCAATCGGCGGCAACAATATGCCTACGCAAGAACCACAGAGTAAGGACGGTCGGAGATTGCGAAAGGCTAGCCATGAAATTAAATGAAGCCGAGCACCTGCCGACGCAAACGTGCACATGCCACCAATGCGAAGAAACAATCATTAATGAGCAGTGCGCAAACCCGCATAGATGCTATGTGAGAGCGAAACAACTGATGGATACACTCCCCCCAAAGTGGGACCCGAGGGGAGAGCACCCGGAGGACTATGAGAAAAAGCAGCAAGAAGAAAGACATACCGATGGAATCAGTAATGCCGAACACCTCTTCGACCGACAAGTCACTACAGCTGGCTCACTTGGGAAAATCTTCCGGATTTTCACCTCGCAGGAAGTGCCCTGTAACGAGAAACTTGACATGAGACTGGATGAAGGGGAACTACGCGAGACCGTGATAGCGACGGATGGGTCCTGCTCCAGGAACGGCGAGCGAGATGCGCAAGCGGGAGCCGGTATATACGTTGAAGAAAATCATCCGCTAAACAGGAGCGTGAGACTGCCTAAGAACATCGATCAGTCAAATCAGACCGGAGAGGTAGTCGCAACATACCTCGCGAGCACGATCCCTGACCCCCGGGTCAACATAGTCCAAGAGACGGACTCGCGCACTACGATGGAAGCGCTCACAAAGCACAGACAAAAGCACGAAGACTCAGGGTTCATTACGACCAAAAATGGAGCACTAATAAGCGCAACGATAGCAGCACTAAGAAATAGAAAAGCGCATACGGCCTTCAACTGGGTCAAAGGGCATAACGGCCACCCAAGAAATGAAGGTGCAGATAGGCTAGCTGGACTCGGCGCGGAGAAGCCGCAGGAGGGCGACCCGGGCCTAAACGTAGACACGCCGAGCGCTCTACGCGTGACGGGTGCAATGCTATGGACGGTGTCACAAAAACTTGCATATACAGCGATAAGGCAAAAGAAAACCCAAATCACTCCGCCAAGACCGAGTACGGCAACGAACCTTGGAGTCATCGAAGGAGAACTCGAAGCGGCCTGTAACTTCAAAGTCAGACGAGAAGCAATATGGCTCTCCCTCAGGAAGCCCGAGGTCACACGGGAATGCCGCCAGTTTATATGGAGGGCAATACATGATGCCTTCATGATAGGCCGGCATTGGCTCCGAAACTCAATGCCGGACATGCTCAGAGAACGAGCCACGTGCAAGGTATGCCTAGAAACCGAATCAATGGATCATATCCTGTTCCGGTGCAATGCAATAGGAAGTAGACGCGTAAAACGGCTGCTCAAAGATCTGTGGTCTCACACAGGCACGCCGTGGCCAGGATTCAATTGGGGCACAGCACTTGGCGCAGCCTGCGTAGTATTCAAGTCGCAAAAGGACAAGCGCCTGACAAACCGGGAACGGCTATGGACGATCCTGGCCACAGAAGCAGTCTACCTGATATGGAAACTCCGATGCGAACGAGTGATACAAAATGATGGGCGGGAATTCACTAACGTGGAAGTCGAAAACAAATGGTTCGCGACCATTAACCGCCGTCTAGCTCTCGAGCGCTGGATGACAGCACCATTCCTGGAAAAAAAGGCGAAAGATCCGGAAGTGGTAGAAGAAACGTGGTGGGATATCCTCGACAACACGAATAACCTCCCGCCCAACTGGGTGGGGGATGGCGGGGTTTTAGTGGGTATCAAGAGAGGAAGATGACAGGGTGCCTGCGACCCTGGAGGATTCAACCTCCTCGAGTCCCACACAAAAGTGCGTAAAGCATTTCCCCGCGGTATCTGTGACATTCGGCAATTAGCACCTACTCTGACGCTTTTGGGGGAATCCCTTCTTGAGTCACTAGCGCGCCCGACTGCTGCGGCAGTCATGGAGTACACAACAGGCCCCTCTGGGGATTAATGTATTCCAGGGCATTACGCGCTCCACCAAAAAAAAAAAAAAAAAAGACCTGTTCTACTACGTAGTCCAGGAACTTAAATGTTGACCATGTCCTGTCCCTAGTCCCTCGCCGTGGTACCGTAACTATCAGTGTACAGTAGTTGTAAGTAGTAATCGTGGCGGTGATTGGTACTATGAGGTGGGAAAAAACGGTGACGAAAAAAACCCACCAACCCTTGGCGCAACGAATTACTATGGCATTGTACA